>CM035428.1:147931969-147999469 GCA_020310875.1 Ceratopteris richardii
TGTTACATTTTCCACAACATCTACTCTCACTATCCCCATATGGGTAGTTAACCAAATCTATGCAACATGCATTATTTTTCACCTTGATAGCAAATGCCTTGCACGAACAATGTCTTGGGATAATTCCATAGCAACAATTATATAGAATGTGTAGTAGAGCATTCAACCACGTGCTTAGCATCTCTAGGGACTCTTGTAATAACTTTGCCCTCCACTTAGGTTGAAAAATAGTTCCTTTCTATGCTACACCTAGAAGATCCTTGGATTCAAACTGCATAGCAAATGTTGGTGCTTTACCTCTGATCCTTTTTACTTTTTTAGTCTAATCTGTAGGGATGCCAAAGTATGGTTTGTACTGTTGTTTTGAAGTTTTTATGAGCCTATAGTAGGCTAGGTTCCGAAAGTACTCTGACTTTAGTATAACTTCTTCAATAGCTGCCATTGTTAATACCTAGAACTCTAGACATTTCTCTTGAGTTTTTCCTATCTCTTCCACTTTCTTCATCCATGCTAGTTTGGGTAGCTCAAAAATATATTGTCCTTCCTCGATGAATCTTCCTCCTAGTGCCAACCAAGGTTAATATTCTTCTTCAAATGTTTGGTCAACTAGGGTCTCAATTGTCTCGTCTGCCTTCGGGGCCTTAGATGGTGACTCATGCCTCTCATATTATTGAATTCTAGCTTGCAACTCAATGATTTGTTTTTGTAAATTGATAAGGTCATATGATGCTCTAATAGATGTAGGAGGTTCAAGGATTACTGTGGATGGTGCTGGCAGTCCTATGGTTTTTTGCCTCTGTAGATGGTTGACCTCTTTCATTAACTTATCATGGGCTTCTAAGAGATTAGCATAGTCCTCCAAAATGATTCTAATGCTCACAAGAGGAACTGCTTGGAACTTGGAAGGGCAAATGGGAGCATCAGGCATGTTTTCAATGGTTGCCTTTAGATTTTCTGTATTCTATTGTTGGGGCCCTTGGTTCTCCTCTTTACTTGCTACCAAATTTCATCTTACTAATGTCATATTGAAGTTCACCTTGGCATTGTGCTCCATCCTTTCACCTCCACAGGGACCTCCAACAGTAGCCTATATGATTGCAACAATATGCCATTAGATGCCTTGCTAGAAACCCATGCTTGATGTCAAAGATCGAATGCTTATCAAGATATTCGACCTCATGCTTGTGGTGTTCAAGACCTTCTGAAATGTCCATGTGCTTCATGTGTCCATGCCTGGCTTTGAAAATGGGAATCTAGATTTGGTTTGTGACTTGAACACCACACCTTCTCTCAAGAGGATTTATGCATGGCATTGTAGGGTGAAGTATCTCAGCATGTTACAAACAAATAGTCAAGAATATGTTCACAACAAGTTTCTAGGAGTACCACTCTAAGGTATTTATTTCAAAATCCACTCACCTACTACAAATCTTTGCATGTAAATAGGGAGTATTCTCCATGCACTATAGAATGCCACATCCAAAAGTCCCGGGTGTAGTAGATTGGAAACACTTTGAATTAGATCTCACAAAGGGACTCTGGTTAAAAGAGAAAGAGCTAGTCATATATATTATCCAATAGTACATTGGTCACTCCACATCACAAGGGTCTATCAGGGACGAAAAACTCAAGAGGGGGGGAGTGTTAGTGGCAAAGGAAGCCAAGGTGGCTTGAGTAGACAAGGGTGCTTGAGAGAAGAAAACCAAAGAGATGCAAAAGGCTCAAATAGGGGCTTAAGTAGATAAGGAAGTCAAAGGAGAATAGGCAGAGAATAAGGTCTTAATGAGATTTTGAAACTTTGTTTTTATAAACAATGATTTTCATCACTACATTAACTGTACATAATCATTTTTTACACTTTCAAATCCATTTTTTGTGCAAGACAAGGAGTCCTTGATTTTGAGGAGTATGAGTAGAGCCTATGTTTTAAATCTCATTATTTTTGGAGCTTGTTTGAGCCCTCAAAGTTGCTCAGGACCTATTTTTATCTAGGTCGAACACTAGGTATGAAACAAGTCAAAAACTAGTTAACAATTATAAAAAGAGCTAGACAGCTCATCTTTGAAGTTAACTTATATGAGACTTGAGCATTGAGAGAGCTTTCTTGTAACTTGAGTTTATGAATAGAAAAATTCCATTATTCCCCTCTTTGTCTTGCCTTGTGTGTGCATATGTGTGTGCATGTGTGTGTGCATGTGTGCGCATTTCCTAGTGCTTCTCATTCCTCACTTGTGCACTCCTATTTCTCAAGGTCATCATATCATCATCATGTCTCCATTGATTTACATTTATGAGGTGGATCTTCACCATGACAATACTTCCATTGTGCTAGAGTGATTTCAAATTTGGCACCGTTGTTGAGGAGGCCAAGGAAGCTTGAGCAGACAAGGGAGCTTGAGGGAAGAACACCAAAGAGAAGGAAAAGGCTCAAACATGGGCTTAAGTGACATGGAAGTCAGAGGAGAACATGCAAAGATTAAGGCCAACTTTCTTTTTATGAACAATGATTTTCATCACTACATTGAATGTATATATATTTTTTTTTACAGTTCCAACTCCGTTTCATGCAATCAAGGATACCTTAATCTTAACGACTATTAGCAAAGTATATGTTTCAAATTTCATAATTTTTGGAGCTCATTTGAGCCTCAAAGTAGCTTAAGAACCTTTTTTTTTAACTAAATCAGACACTAGGTCTGAAATGGGCCAAAAACTAGTCAAAAACTATAAAAAGAGCTAGAGAGCTCATTTTTGAGGTTAGCTTGCATGATATTTGAGCATTGAGAGAGGTTTCTTGTAACTTGAGTTCATGAATAGAAGATTCCATTGGTCCCCTCTTTGTCTTGCCTTTAGTGCACATGTGTGTGCATTTCTTAGTGATTCTCACTCACTCACTTGTGCACTCCTATCCCTCAAGATCCTCATATCATCATCATGTCTCTATGGATTGAAATTTATGAGGTGGATCTTCACAACGATGGTACTTGTGTTGTGCTATAGTGAAAATGTGTTATACTTTACTTTTGAATACATATACATCAAGTTTTATCATCATCTCTATCTATTGTCCACTACTGCTGTGTACTTCTCGAAGACTGTCAAAATCTTTGAGCAGTTGAAGTGGAGTTATGGTTGCATCGAGTTACTTATTAATTGGATGATAAAGATAACACTCTTATAAGTTTGCCTACAAAATATTTTAGCCATTGAAGCTATGTGTGCAAAGATATGATCATATCTCTATGAGTGTGTATCTGCATCATATGCTTCGTGAAAAGGTGGGATCATGCCCTTGACTTCTTAAATATAGCTCATAGTATAGTCACTCTCAATTCATTAAATAACTTGTTTTAGCTCACTCACCTTCCTATTTGAAGTTTTGCAAAAGGATTTTGTTCATTTCTAATAGATTGTGAGCATTGCACAATTTTTTGAGATACTTCTTCCATAAATAGAAGGATTTCTCTACAAATGGAGATTCTAAATGTTGTCTATCTTGGTAGGAAAATTTGAGATCAATGCCCCAAGGTACTATGGCCATATTATTACATATATTACAAGATTAGGAAGTCTATTAGATTGTCCAAGTGAGAAAGGTTGTTATGGGATAGGTTTTTGCAAAGACCCTCTCATCTTTGCAAAGTGCCATCACCCTTGACAAGTCACAATACTATCTACATTTATGAAAGATCTTTTTAAGTATAAGAATATGGTCAAAAAGGCATTTATAAGTCCAAATGGCATAAAATGGAATGCATAGTTTCCATACTATGTAACAAAGGCAATCTTATATTGATCCTTTGGTGCGATCATGACTTGGTTATAACTAGAGACTCCACCCAAGAAATTTTACACTTCATTGTGTGCTAACCCTTTCAATAGATGATCAGTTATTGATAGTGTATAACTATACCTAGTTATTGTTTTTCCCTTATCTAAATTGATATAAAATCTAAACTTTCCATTCTTCTTGGTCACAACAAATTTGGTGTAGACCCATTTTATGTGCTCATTTTCATCTATGAAGCCAAATTTAAAGAGCTTATTAATTTCTTCTTTGACTTTGAAAAAATATACATCATTATATGTGTATGGCCTTTTATGTAGAAAATTTTGCACTAGTATCACTAGGGAGAACTCCCTTGATACTTCTATATGACCAGGCAAATATGTCTCTAAACTATTTAAATAAAAAGTTTAAGCTTTCTTCTTCGAATGCGGATACATCACTCCCAACATATGAAAATCATTCATCACATGGACTTTCTTTGTTTACCGTCTTTAATCATCATAAGGACTTTCTTTTTCATTTCCTAAATTTTGTATGAGTCTTCAATTCCCAAATTATCTTTTGCAATTTTGTACTCCTATTTTTTTTTTACTTTCAACTTCATATTTTTTTTAGGTGTTCAAGAAATTCAAATATATCACATTGCTTCTCATGAGAATGAATACTTTCTCTTTCATTAGGTAATTCAAATGGATAAATGTCTCAAATAGGATCTCTAATGCAATTATTGACCATTTTTTCTCTTTAGAGCTCCTTATTTCGGCATGCTTTGTGAAATATGGGAGATCTTATGGGTACAATGTCCATTCACTTATATAATTGTATCTTCAAAGTGAAAGCTTGAGGAGTAAGCACATGCCGAACCTCCATTTAAGAAAAAAAACAAAGGTTGAACCCTCCAAAAAAAATAAGCCACTTCCTAATACCTATATGCTTGTGCTTGTAACTTGTAAGAGAGCGTGTGAAGACTTGTGAAAAGTCGCCTAACGAAAGGGGAAGAAGCGTTTGACGGATGGCGAACAGCCACGCCCCACTACTGCCACCAGTGAACAAAGAGGGCGACGACTGCGAGGATACAAGGGCGCGGCGTTGACACAAGCAACGGTACGTGCTTGCGGAGAAGGCGAAGAAGCATGAAGTTCCTGTTTCAGTGTCCCTGTTGCTCCTGCTTTTGCTTTTTCAGGTCCCGTAAAAAGCATGTAGAGGCTGAAGCGGAGTACGATGATCCTCAGTCGGTGGAAGCCGCGAATGCCGCCCATTCCCGCTCTTCCCCTCCTTCCTCGCCTTCCCACAGTCCTAATTAGTCTTCGATCCCCATTGATTGGCCTACTCGACGATCCGACGCCAGCTTTTGATGACACTACCGCTCCCGCCTCGCGCGCCACTGAACAATTGTAATATTATCGCAACGTTAAATGGTTGATGCCAACATAGACGCCGCTTGTGGAATGGTTTACGACCTGTATTATCCCTGAGAGAGAGAGAGTGAGAGAGAGATCACATTAATTTGTTTAGTGTAGGTATCTGTTCATCAGGACATAGATATGTGTGGAGGAGCGTGTGCGTGCGTAACATAGAAATGCAGCCACTGACATGACAGTCTTTTGATTCTTTAGATATTATCACTGACATCTACATTTGACGCTATCATGCCTCTTGATGACGTACGGGATATATGTGGATCTGATGAATGTCTTCCACTTTCAATCAAGCTGAAAGACATAGCAAAGCAAACACATACATTGCCGAAATATGTTTCTGGTTCAAGCACTTGATAGAGCTTGACAGCCGTTTGAGGTAGCAGAGTGGAAAGAGGGAAGTTTTGAATAATCATCAATGTGAAAAGTGAAGTTCCTGATCATGGAGAAGCCACACTATGATTTTCATGCTTTAAGTTTTGCTGCATGGAGTTGCGTTGCCCCCCTGAATGTATTTGTGTGTATGTATGTATGTATCTCTGTGTGTGTGCGCGCACGTATTTATGATTAAATGTGTGAGTCTTTTTTCAGGAATATCTCATGTGCTGTGAGTGCATGCTGATGGACATGTACATACCTCTCGCATGTCTGCAGCACGTCAGTGTAATTTCTGCTGGAGTGCTTCTATTCTCTTGTACATACGGGGACAGATTTGTGTAAGCAGATTACTTCATTTTTGTTTTTACTTAGAAAACAGGGAAAACAATTGCCCGATTGAATCTCAGCTTTGTCAGTTTATTAGATCTAGAATGATGGTTCTTGTCCATTATTCTATAGGTTTGACCAATATAATGCATACAAATTCTGATAAATATTGCAATATTGTTAGCATACACTCATGAATGTATGCGTTAGCCATAATGTGTAGACAGTGTCCATGTAAGACATGTATTTGACCTGGAAATGATTGATTATTTTGGATTGTTTGACATGAAAGGGTTGGAATGAATAAATACAAAATGGTTCAGGGCAAGTCGAAGCAACCAGACTTTACATCCTTGAGAAAGGCTATTCAAGAACATCTTTACCAATTACTATGTATTCGGACAATCAATCTCCTCCAGACATTGAAATATGCCTGAAAAAATGAATTCTTAATGCTTTTGTTTGTAATGTCTGAAATGATACCCAGTAGGAGTCCATGTATTTGGACAATCAATCTCCTCCAGACATTGAAATCTGCCTAAAATGAATTCTTAATAGTGCTCTTGTTTGTAATGTCTGAAATGATACTCAGCAGGAGTCCATGTAAGCAGACTTTACATCCTTGAGAAAGGCTATTCAAGAACATCTTTACCAAATTACCATGTATTTGGACAATTAACCTCCTACAGACATTGAAATCTGCCTAAAATGAATTCTTAATGCTTTTGTTTGTAATTTATGAAACGATAATTAGTAGCACTACAATGTCAAGAACATTCATGAAGGTGTACATATACACTGTCCTGAAGCAATATTTCTCAATGGCTGTGATTCTCTCCTCCTTTGCAAGTAGTTTACAAAATCTGTAAAATGTTAGACACTATCGACAATCGATCTCTAATGCTTGCAATATCACTGACGTTTTGGTTATTAATAGATCTACTCTTTGCCTCATACTAAAGGCATTGAAAGTTTTTGCGTAACAAAAGATCCGAGACATAAGAAGCAAAAGTGACCATCACACAAGTAAGAAAAAGTGACCATCACTACATATCTTTATGATAATCTTTGTCCTTCATTTCATCATCGTAATGTTTCTCTGTCTCCAGTTTATCCTTACAATTTTCTGAACACTACTTTCCTTTTTATTGTATTAGGATATCATCATCTCAAACAATTTCGCAACATTTCTCGATGATATTCAAGTACCTCTTTTAAGATGTCTCCATGTCAATTTGGATATCACTATCGCTTCAAATTCCATACTTTTCATGGTAAAACTTATGCGCTTCCATCTTCATATATGTAAATTGAATGCTCTGATCATCATCCATGTCAACTTCAATCATAGCGATTACAGATTATTGAGTTATCACATAAGACGTGAAATAAGCATAGATACATACACATATAACACATGCATACATACACGCACAGATAAGTGTACATATGCATATGCGTGTATGCATGTCTGTATGTATCTACATGTGTACACATGTAGGCACGCACGTATGCATGCATCTATTTATGTATGTGTGTGCATTTGTATGAATGTATGTATGCATGCATAGATGTATGTATGTAGGCATGTATGTATGTATGTATGTATGTATGTATGTATGTATGTATGTATGTATGTACGTACGTGTGTATGTATGTATGTGTGTATGTATGTATGTATTTATGTATGTATGTATGTATGTATGTATGTATGTATGTATGTATGTATGTATGTATGTATGTATGTATGTATGTATGTATGTATGTATGTATGTATGTATGTATGTATGTGTGTGTGTATGCATGTGTGTATGCATATGCATAAGTGGGGAGATAATATTGTTAATCCTTCTCTTACGTCTCAAATGACCCTATTCTTCTATTCTGTAGAGGAATGAGGCCTAGAGGTTGAATGATCGGACAAGGATAGAGTGGAACCTTTATGTTTTTTTTTTCTTAAGTATTAAAGTCATTACTAATCTCCCATATTTATGCATGAACTTGGATGAAATCAATACTAGGCTTAAGTTGTGATATCTTGGTCCTAACTTAACTATACCATTGTGTTCTTGGTATTTATGAATAAGTTCTTGTTCACCTACGGTTAGATGACGGTTCTCCTCCAAAGATTTGATTTAAGGATTACATTCCTATCTGTCTGAGCTACACTAAATCATTTGCATATTTAAATTAGATATTAATACATAAATCATTAGAATTCTTTTTTTTATTTTTGAATTTTGAATTAGACATGCTAATTTATTGTCTAATGTTATCTTGCAATACTCTCATTAAAATGGAATTGAAGTATTATTCATATCCCCTAATTTCAATGACCTAGCATGTAGAAACTTGACTTGCCAAAAGTATTTACTAAGCTAATTATGACTTTAGATCACTTTTATAACCATCAAATTTCCCATTTCATTGATTAAGTAAGTGATAAATGATATGATAGATCATGATGTCTAACGAAGAAGTAAGACATAGTTTGCATGTATTTTTAAATATTTCATGCATACATTCAACCCCTAGATGTCACGACTTTTCATTTAATTGTAGAGAATAAGCTTGAAGATGAAATTTTAGTTTAGCACAAAAATAGATTCTAATGAATAATGGTTACATAGTTTTCCACTTAAAGTTTTCACATAATCTTATTAAGATACTCGTGGAAAAATATCAACACGCTTTTCACACTTAGAACCACAATTATGGAATCCAAAGAATTTATTATACATTAATAAAGGACCGTCATCTACTTAAAGGGGTATATAAAAAGGGGAAAAATATCAGCATTCCAATATTTTGCATAGTAGTACAATGTAGCAGATATGGTGAAGGGGATATATGTTGGAAATTAGGCTTCAATCTTAGGAGCAATCTAAATAAATCTCATTAGCTACAAGTTGACCACTAAAGGACAAAGGAATCCAAAATTTTTAACCATCTAGGAGTTTCAAGGGTCCTCCTCATTCATCTCATTAAGGTACCAATTACATTTAGATGTGATTGTTGATTTGTAGGAGAAGTGCACCTAACTTTTCCACATGTATGTATATGTGTTTTGTCTCCAAAACAAGTATTCCTACATGTTTTAGAGCTTGAAGAGGTCACTTAGTGTTGGAGTGTTAAAAATCAAGCCCCTTGCTTAAACTATCCCCTTAGTTCCTTTCTTCTTAGTTTTGGAATATAGCTAGATCTCTGTGTGTGTGTGTGTGTGTGTGTGTGTGTGTGTGTGAGGTTGGAATTATGTAGCTCTTCATTTTCAACATTATTTCTTCTTGACTATTCATCCATTTGCAACCAACTAGGCTATCTTATAGATAATGTTTCTTTGAGTGCGGAATCCCTTTTCAATGAAGTTTTTCGCATCAATAAGATTATATTATTCTCTAAAAGTGTGTAAGATTGCACTTGAAATCTCCACACAATCTTTGAGAAAGGAGAATTTTGGGGTGTAGAGTTGAAGAGAAATCAAGCACACAAGTTGAAAATATTGATAAGAACAACTCATAACCATGGAGTTTTAGGATGTTGAAATTCCTTATGGGTAAATGCTTGTGAGAGGTGGATCAAAACCAAGGCCTAGATTAGGAGAGAACCCCAAAAATGATTTGTGAAGAGCATTTAGGGAGTGGAATGAGAGAGGAAAGAGAGTAATCTTTATCTTTGTACAACACATTAACTATGCAATGATTTCATACATATTGGATCTAGATACATCCATGAAGGTATGTGAAGACCTAGAGATGCTTTATTCTATATCTATAAAACTTAGGAAGATACAGCTCAAGAATGAGATCAACAACTTAAGGAAGTCATCAAGTAGGTGTAATATTAGTTATTATCTGGTGAAATATTAGTTATTATCTTGAATGTTAAAAAATTAACTAGCACATCAGGTTCCATTGATTTTCATAATCTTAATGATGATGAAATAGTAGCATATACCTCAATGGGTTGAGGGATGATGATAAGTGGAAGGCATTCACCACTTTTTCTATATAAGAGACAAGGTGGTAGATTTTGATCAACTTGTGGCCTTGATAACTATATAGGAAATGAATATTGGACGTAGAAAATAAAAGGGCAATGAAGATCAAGTCTTTGATGGATATAATCATAGGGAGAAAGGAAGAGAATAGGGTATAGGTAGAGGAGGTCAACGAAGAGGGAAATTAAGGAATAGATATAAGACAAGAAGACTATTCATCAACACAAAGAGGAAGCGCAAAACATAAAAGAAAGAGGAGGAAGAAAAAACCAATATAGAGATGAAGCTAGCTCATATGGTTTCTATATATGTGGTAAGTATGGATATTATGCAAGGAGTTCTTATAAAAGAGGAGGCAATCTTTAAGTAACAATTACTCTAAGGACTAAACTACCTAGCAAGACATGTTGGAGTTAGACGTCTGAGGAAGCACGGGAATAACACAAGGAAGAAGAAGAAGCTTGGAGCACAACACACAATATTGAATGTATTACCACTAAAATGTACAAAGATAAGTAGCTCATTAGGGCAATAGGCATATATACAAGCACGGGTGAAAAAACCTCCTAAAGAGGGAAAAAAGTGCCCCAGCGGTCCTAGAGTGTTCACACACATCTCTACCTAAATATATCAACAAATCCCACCTGTGAGTGATGCGGTGAACAAGGAGTTGGCACTCATGTAAAAGGAAGTTCCAAGCTATGTGGCATCAACCCACAAAAGGAAGTAAACCCAAAGCTTTGCAAAAAGCTTCAAACTTCTCCCTAGCCAGAGCCTTCGTGAAAAGGTCTGCAATGTTCTCCTGCGTGGGCACATATGTCAAGCTGATCTCCCTAGTAGAGAACCTCTGCCTGACATAATGATAATGCATCTCAATGTGCTTAGTGCGAGCATGGAACACAACTGCCAATGCGCTCTGACTATCAGTGAAGATGGTGGTGGCAGAAGACTGACCAACACCCAAATCATCCATAAGGCATCTGAGCCACACACACTCAACAGTCGTTGTGAAAGCTACCCTATACTCAGCCTCACAAGTTGAAGTGGCCACAGTAGGTTGCTTCTTGCTCAACCAAGATCTACATGATCTACGAAGCATGAAGCAAAAACCACTGGTGGACACACGAGTGTCATAGCAACCAACCCAATCACTGTCACAAAAAGCATGCAAATATGGCGGTAGTGATCCCCACTTGGGGTAAAACAATCCACGTAGCCGGGTACCACTCAAGTAGCAAAAGATGCGCTTAATCGCTTGCCAATGCTTGACACCTAATGCATAAACCTGCTCATCTGTGAGACAGCAAACTGAATATCTGGTTGAGTAATGCATAAGTAAATCAAGCATGGAATAGCTTGCTGATAGAGAACAACATCAAATGCATCTCCAACATCATGAAGACTCAATCGTAGACCTGTCTCCATAGGAGTGGCAATAGTCTTACAATCTTCAAAAACGCTACAATAATATGTCAATTTATTTCGTTTGACACAAAGCCATTCCACCATCAACTTGCATAAACTGAATGCCCAAATAGTGATGCAAATGCCCCAAATCAGACATCTCAAATGAGGCATGCAAATCAGCCTTAAAATCAGCAATATGCATGTCACGAGGACCAGTGAGCCACATGTCATCAACATATACCACAATGATCAGAAGCATATCATTAGCACGCTTAACATATAAGGTGCTTTTAGTTGGACTCTATATCTTTTCATACCAAGCACGTGGTTCTTGCTTTAAACCATATAATCCCTTCTTTAACCTGCACACCTGGTTTTCATGCCCTTTTTGCATAAAGCCACGGGCCTGAAAAACATACACTTCTTCATGCAAGTCACCATTCAAAAATGTTGTTTTAATGTCCAATTGATGTGTCCAACTGATGTACATTCCAATCATGATGAGCTACAGGTGCACAGATTCTACGAACAGTAGTCATTCGGCAAGTAGGAGCAAAGATTTCATCAAAATCAATGCCTCTTTCCTACACATAGCCCTTTGCAACAAGCCTAGCCTTATACCTGTCAATTGTTCCATCATGTCTACGCTTTAGCTTGTATACCCACTTTGTGCCAATGACCTTCTTGCCAGGAGGCAATTCACATAAAGACGAGGTACCATTATTCATTATAGCATCATATTCAGATTGCATAGCAGCCATCCAATTTTCTGAATTTTGTGCTTCTTTAAATGAAACAGGCCTCATTCTCATTACAGAGACTAGACGCAGCCATAGCATAGAAATCTGATGCAAAAGAGGCACTATGAGAGCCTCACCGAGTATGATATGACAGAGGTGCATCTAATTTGGTGTCATGCAAGGTTTGCACCAGCCATTTTGGCATAGTTTTTTCCTACTCAATATCAACTCTCTCATCAACTAGTGCATCATGTAAATCTACATCAGAAATGGGATGATCTACATCATCACATGAAACCTACAAAGGTTGATAATTTTTGTCATTAGGACCAACACTAGATTGTCCACCTGTAAAAAGAGGTAGCAAAGTATCATACATGTCTTTGGAGCTAACAGATTTCTCCTTAGTACATGAAAGCAATGGATGAATAGCATCTTCCACAAAAACAACATCATGGCTAACTAGAATGCATTTAATCAATGGATGATACAGATGATGGCCTTTACTCTCAGAACTATACCCAAAAAAAATACATTTTCTTGCTTTATCATCCAATTTTCTATGATATTGTTCAGGCACTAATGCATATGCCAGACTACCAAAAACATGTAGATGAGCAATAGATGGCTTGCGACCATGCCAAGCCTTATATGGAGTGATAGACTACAGCACTTTAGTGGGACACTTGTTAAGTACATATGTTGCACACATGATAGCCTCAAGCCAGAAACTATGTGGTAAAGCCTGACTCTTGACCATACACCTCGCCATCTCCATGAGTGACCTGTTCTTTTGTTCAGCAACTCCATTTTGTTGAGGTGTATACGGCACTGTACACTGATGTTTTATCCCACGTTCAGCCACAAATGCATTAAAGTCAGAAGGCATATATTCCCCCCCTCGATCAGAACGGAGGGTGCCCATTTTACATGTTGATAGATTTTCAACCAAAATCAGAAACTATTTGAAGCACATAAACACTTCAGTCTTGTCTTCAATGGATATACCCATGCATGCCTGGAAAAATCATTAATGAAATCATGAAGTAAAGATAGTTCCCAAACGAAGGTGTCTACATAGGACCAGAGACATCAGTATTTACAAGCTGCAATTTCTGAGTAGCCTGAACTTAACCATCTTTTGGAAAGTAAGAATGCTATATTTTGCCCAAAATACAGCCTTCACAAACATGTTTTCTGGCTATCTCAAGTTTGGACAAAGAGGACACCATTTCAGATTTTTGTAGGCATAGCAAACTAGCAAAATTCAGATGACCAAAGCGTGCATGCCAAAGCTTTGCATCTGACATAGCCTAAGAATCATGTATTGCACATGCCAAATCATTTACAGATTTTTCATAGTCTATGAGCTTATACAACCCACGACATAAAATGCTATAAGCAATAATGATGTCGCCATTTGACAGATCATGAACTCTATATCTGTCATCATCAAATTTCACAACCAAGCCAATCTTTGCTAATGAACAGACTGATAACAGATTTTTCTTGATCCCTGGCACAAACAAAGCATCTGAGAAAGTGAAAGAATTACCATCAATAGTAGTCAAAATGATCTTACCAACTCCCATAATAGGATAGGAGGAGTTGTTGGCACATGTAACAGTATTCCCTGTAGGGGCAGACTCGGGTGAAGAGAAGAAACTTCGCTGCAAGGTAATATGTTTGATCACCCCACTATCAAAGTACCAAACATCTGAATCTACTATAGACATGCACTGCTCATGAGAAGATAGGTCAAAACTGGAAACAGTAGTAAACATCCATTCTTCTTCCTGCACAAGATTAGCAGACTCTATTTTTGGTGTAGAGGCCTCTGCAAGAACCATTCCGGCCTCTTTTTTATTTTCCTCTTTAGCAGCCAAATTTGGACAGCTTTTGATAACATGATCATTTGCTTTACAATATTTGCAAAACAATTTTAGCCTTTTTGATTTCTTATCATCTTTGTCTTCCTTCTTCGAATGTGCAGCATTTGCAGATTTCTGCTTACTAGTAGAGGAGCTCCATCTACCTTTGCCCTTCTGACTGGCCAGGAAAGCTTGATCTGCAACACACATAATAGACCTGTTCTTCCTAGACTGGTGTTCATGCAACAGAACAAAGACTAACTCCTCAAATGACAAGGCATTTGGATTGCCTTTCATCATCAAACAAAGAGTAGAAGCAAAACTCTGATATGAGTCAGGAAGACCATTCAGAATGGTCTCCACAAGTGAGCTATCTGGTATAACTTCATCAGTAGAAATCAATTGTTCTTTCAAATCCTTGATCTTTGTGAGAAAATTGTCCATAGAATCACCTTCATTCATGTGCTCACTCTCCAATTGTTTTCAGATGTAAGCAACACGAGCCTCATTCCTAGCCTGGTACAATGTGGTAAGTGTATCCCAAGCATCCTTAACTATCCTGCAAGAGCAAATGTGAGGAATAATAGCACATTTGACAGACAAAGCTATCAATGCATATGTCTGAGCATCTCTGCCATCCCAAGGAATTTGCTATGTAGTAGGTGCAATAGAAACAACAGCACAAATAGGAATCTGCAGAATATCATCATCTTCGACACCATCTCCATCAGCTCCAGCACCTGTATTTGTAGTAACAGGTATAATAGGACGTATTACACCTTGCACAATATTCCACAATCCTTTTGCGACCAATACATGATGCATCATATAAGCCCACAATGGGTAGTTGGTACCATCCAACTTATCCTCAACAACCAACATACGGAATTCATCACTGCTTTCAGCCATGGTTGGTGTCTAAAATACTTTGATGCAGAAAATTGATTGTATCTCAAAAAGTTGAACAGAATTACCCAAACAAATTCTGATAAACCTGTAGTAGACTTCGAGATGCTTATATTGGCGAACCAAAACTGGTATATGTCTTTGGCACAAAAACATGAAATAGCCTACATGATAGTGCATTCGGAGCCCGAAACGAGCTCAGATCGCGTTTTTGGTGCCACATCACGAAGCTGTTTTGATCTCTAAAACACCCTAAGTATGCTTACCAAATTTCATGCGATTTTGAGACTACAACCGAAGAGGTGTAGACAACACCCTAGATGAAGCGGCGACCTGCTCTGATACCAATTGTTGGAGTTAGATGTCTGAGGAAGCACACGAACAACACAAGGAAGAAGAAGAATCTTGGAGCACAACACACAATATTGAATGTATTACCACTATAATGTACAAAGATAAGTAGCCCATTAGGGCAATAGGCGTATATACAAGCCAGGGGGAGAAAAAACCTCCTAAAGAGGGAAAAAAGTGCCCCCGCAGTCCTAGAGTGTTCACACACATCATTACCTAAATATATCAACAAGATCACCATGGGAAAAGAGAGCACGTCTCCATGCAACAAACCCCACCCATATATATACCTCTAGGACAAGGGGTGCATGTCCTTAAACACTCCAAGTGTCCATCCAAGTGTCCCTCATGTGGATGCATTTGAAGATCCTTCAGCTTGCATTGTGACCCTGAGTGTTTGTGTACAATATCTGCTACAAAAGAATAGCACATTAGCATGGAAATTAACTTTGATCCCATTAAAGTGAGACCGCAATCCCTTTCCATAACTGATGTGTAGCGCGTATAGCATTGTGTGTGAGGTGATCGTGTAATGAGCTCATAATGATTAATGCATGTCGCTAGACTACCTACAAGCATTGAATAAATGCATACATTTTTTCTCATGCGAGATGGCATGACGGTGATTAGTGAGTTAGTAAGGGTTGTTTTTACAAGGATTAAGGGTTAGTGAGTGTTTACAAGGATGACGGCTAGTAATATGAGGTTTCATACTATACAATGGGGTGTATGGATGGTTTTGGGGGCTTTTCAGAACCCATTTCCAAAGGGTTGGTGAATGAACATGGTTCCTTGGGTGAGATACAAGGGATGGATTTGGAGGTGATACGACTGGTGAGTGGTGTGATTTGAGAGGGTGGGTGTTACATGGTTTGGTTTTTGAGCTATGAGACAGAACTTGTGTACCCAGATTTGAGTGGTGTTGGGTGTGATTATTAGAGATTTCTTAGGCACCCAGATTTATCAAATTCTCTTGCCTAAGGTCTAGCCACATGGTATCACATGGATTCTTAATCAAATGAGGCCCCTCCTCTCATGTACACCCCAAGGTGTCACTAGGAGAAGCTTCTCCCAAGACTAAGGTTCCAATGCCTTAGGATAAATCAAGCCTAAGGTTGAGATCCTTCAAATGGGAGTTCAATTGATCAAATAACTCAAAGGTTCAATGCCTATACTTGGAGATACTTTCCCAAGGGTTTCTCATAGACCTCCAAGGGTTCTCAAAGGGGCTTTGGACCCTTAAAACCCATGCTTGGGCCCATAGTTATACAACATTCTTCTCCCCTTTAACATTTTCACCTAAAAAATATGTGTAGGTATAATATGTGGAGTATTCCCTCATGCCCCATGATTTATACAATGAGCATGGAATCTCTCCCTTTAGATTCATTTCCCATAATCAGATAAGGGCTACTACTTTCCTTAATATGAAAGGAACATAATCAAAATCCCTACCCAAATCACTTTCCCTCTGCCCAAATGAATCTGCATGCATGACTTGTACCTTGTGGACTAGTGAAATTGGTGGATTTTTCCAATGTTCTTTGCTTAATTGTTTCTTGTTGGAACTTTCACAAACTCCAACCTCCATAAAATTATACATTTTTGTACACTTTATACCTTCCTAGAAATGTATAACTTTTAAAGTATGCAATAGAAGTCCTAGCTCTATCTTGAAAGGGCCAAAATCTAGATTCATCTTCCAATTTTAACAAAACAAAGAGGAATCTTTGGATGTTCTATACTTGACACTCTTTTATAGTCCCTTTCAAATACAAATATAATTTATTTCTATTTGGTGGGATTTAGTAAAAAGTATGAACTTAGCAAAGTGGGTCTATTGAGTCCAGTTGCCAAAAAATGCTCAGTAAAATGAGGAGAGATACTATCTTCTCATTCTTTGGGAACTTAGATGGACTTATATCAATCATCTAGTTTTTCTTGAGCATAATGTTCAAGTATTCAGAATGATAGATAGTACACCAAATTTGAAAGTTCATTTATACTAGTGCATTTGTATCTTTATCATCCTTGAATTTTCCTAGATTAATCCTTTTGTAAAATCTTTGAAATTTAGGACTATTGATCCAATGACTAAAATCATGTCGATAGGAATTAGAATTACTTAGTAGACCTATCTTCTAGGCCTCTATCCAAGTTCTTTGTTCATCTAAGCTTAGCAGCTTCTTCCAAAGGGTAATAGTATTAAACTTTCTTGAACCCACTTTGTCTTATACCCAAGATAGTTACGTATACTAACCTCATTGTCACCAAAGCTTTGAAAAGAGGAATAAATCATTTCTCTGATCAATTCCTTCAAATCCTCAAATTAATTGAGGAAAATACTTAACAAGCCATCAAGATACCTTTTTGCTAAATTGTTTGTGGAGTTCAATGATTCAAGATTTATTTGTTTTAAGCTCCAATGACTTGCAAGAAAGATACCTTTTTTTAGACATCTAAGAAATTAGCGAATATTCTTGAATTACTTATTTTTACCATCCAAAGTTTATTCTCAAGGCTTTAGACTTGAGTAGGTTTGTTCTTATTTTTGGATTTTAACTCAGAAAAATCCTTAAAATTCTTATCCTCTTATTTATCCAAATCTACTTTACCACCTATATTTGGTTATGCATTCTATTGAAAAGAGTGCATCTTCTTAAGAGGATAATGGATAGCCTTTTTTAGGGTAAATTTCATCTTATCCCATGTAACCTTTTGAAAATACACCAAGCATATTTAATCAATTGAAGGAGGTACATTTCCATACCTCTTATTGAACCTAAGACCTTGATCTCAGTGGTTTTATCTTTAAGACTTATCGTGATATTTCCTATCAGATCTTGAGTCTCTTTTTTCTTTGGCCACACAATTTTATGTCATCCCTAAGACTTAAGCAACTTTTCATGATTATCGATCCAAACTTTCTTGATCCATCTTTATCCATTCTCAAGTACCTTGCAATAGATATGCTTCAAGGCTTGTTTATACTTACGTTATTACCAAGCTAGAATTCCTTGATGAATTCCATCCTTGTATATCCTATGCTCACTTTGTTTGAGATTAACTCAAACACTCTTGGGTACATGATATCAAAACTACTCATTAAATTTCATGAAAGAGTTAAGGAATGCATTTTGCTTAGAATTATCATATCAATGATACCTTTCTTCTCCCTTTTAAAGAGTTTTCGTCCTTGAAATCTATAAGCTGATCATCCAATTTCCTATCATAATTGGAGCTCAATCCTTTTCCAAATTGATTGAACAAGTCATGAAATATCCTTGAGCTTAAGGTTCCATTATCCTTAAATCCGGTGTCCCATACCACTAAACCCGCTTTGGTGAGTGTAAACCTAGATGTCCCATCCCAGTTGGTTTACAATCTCACCTTAATGCATACAATTTTAGCTCTTATTCAAGGATTGCTTATTGAGAAAACTTTGTTCTTTTAATTCTAATCAAATATAGTTAAAATCTTTGTAAGTTATATCTTTACCAAGTCTTGATTTACAATTTGAATATTGATTCTTCATTTGAACTATTTCTTTGACGATATGCAATCAAAAGTATTTTTGTATATGTCATTTGATAATAAAGCTAGTAATTTTATACTATATATTATCTGTTGACATAACTAGGTATCTATGTAAAAACATATAATTCCGTGTCAATCCACATGGTTATATCTTTAACCATCTTGGTTGCTTCTTATTCATAGAGCATCTCTTGGAGTAATGACATTCAAAGTTTCTTTCAACCCTTTCATCTTCCTTTTCTCCAGATATGCACTAATGAGTTAAAAGTCCTGAAGCAACTCTTTAAAAGCTCCAAATGAATCATTCCTCTTTGTCAAAAGGGAGGATCTTTTTGGAGATGAAATAAGTTTGTATAAAAGTATGACATGGTCCAATCATCTCATGCCTTTGTTGGTCACTTTATAAAATGTCTTCCCCCATTTGTCGATCATTGTCCCCAATGATCAGTTCTTTGAAGTGCTTAAGGCCTTTGGGCTTCATGAAGTCTTGATTATGAAAGGTTAAACCATCTCTATGTATAGGGTTTCATATAGTCTTTAGTTTCTCTTTTGGATGTCTTTCAATCCAAATTCTTATTACTACCAGTTGTGGTTTAATAAGTAGAGAGACTTGTTTGTCTTAAAGGTTCAGTCCTTCTCCTTGTTGATCAGATTTGGTTGGCCTTTGTATTAAGCTAACATATAAAAAGCATAAAAGTTCATGGTTATTGAGTCACATAATCTCAACATACCATTAAACGTTTATGTTTTTGACTTCATATGATGAATTCATTTTCCTATCTTAAACCTTAAAGTTAATGAAACCAATTTCTCTCTCATGTTCCAAAAACCCATGAATATATTATTCAATGCATTCTTAATGTAGGCCAAAGACTTATATTCTAAGCATGCATAAGGTTCGAAAAATTGAACATCTCCTTAAAGCATGCATGTAATTCATACTTAGAACTCCATTTAATACATGAATACATGCTTGTGCTTTCCATTCATGTTCATGCCACGCTATAGTGAACATTCTATGTCCATTTTCTAGAAATCTTCTAGGTGTTCAATATATTCCATGCTAATGTAAAACATCTTTCCATTCAATTATGCCTTTAGTGCACCATGTAAATGAATCATTTTATGCACCATTCAATGTGCATTAAGATTTCATCTAATTCATTTGAAATGCATTCTTTCATGCATTCCTTTAGCATGGAAAACAAATAAAATAAAGATGAACAAATTGGAAGTTGTACTTACCTCCATCATAGCTTCATCTATCCATTAATCCTTGCAAGATGAGGCATATTTGTTTAGGTACTTCATACTTGAAGTTTCAAACTTGAGCCATCATGGATTTCCAATCTTTGGTATCCCTTTATAGGCATCTTCATACTTAGTGGTATGCCCAAGTCATGCATCTAACCTTAATGAAATTCTAAGGATGCCCAAATACATACTAGATTAATACATAGACACCTTTGCACTAGCAACATCACATATGAGGCGTATTCCACATTCATATAAAAAACATGAGAAAGAAAATGAAATCTACTTAAGTGGATATTTTTTCATGTCGATTATGATGAAAGTACTTTAATATGGACTTTATTTTTGGCATTATGCACTCAAAGATATGCAAATGGAAGAAATAATGATTGAAGAAGAAGTCAATGTTTTATGCTTATCACATCACATACATGATGAGGTAAATGTATGTTCATTAAGAACTCTTGGTTGCATAGTCCATATATGGATTTTACCTTCTATGCTCTTATAAGATAAATGCATGTATTCTTTTATATGTATGCAAAAAAATCTTGCATGGCATGCTAAAGAAAGTAAGAAAAAAGAGGTAATTAGATACTTCCCTGATTCAAGTCCAATAAGAATCCAAGCTTTTGCATAAGAACCATTTGTGAGGACACTTTTTCTTTCTTCTTTGTATCTCCATGGATTCTTCTTAGAGCTTTAAGATGTCTCCAAAAGGCTAGAAAGGATTCAATTGCTATTGTCATATGCAAAACTAAGAGACGAAACGGCTTACTTGTGGGTTTCTAAATTTTGGACATGAGATTTAATCCAGCATAAGAAGTGAAACACTCGGTTGAAGCCCATATTAGCCACATAAGAGGCAGTATTATGACTTTAGAAGTTTGTTGAGATGCCCAATAATCATATGTTCACTTGACACTTGCTTAGCACATGATGATGAGCTTGCGTTGATAGTCTTCAAAAGTAGAAATGACTTTAATGACATGGTCTTGGAGCATAATTGAGAAGTTGTGGAATTCAGCTTCTAGGGCATATATTTCATATGGATTCTTATCTTCATACAAGTCTTGAGGTATCCTCTAAGCTTCAGTTAACTCATCACAAGATAACAAGAGTTTTCGTAGGGATCGCTTATCCTTGATATTCCATATATTCCATGTAGTGGGATCACTATCCTTTTCGAGCTCGGCCTCAGTGGCATCTACAACTTCATACAAGGGGTTTGTATAAAAACAAGCTTTGATAGTATCCTTCTACAAGTTATAATTTATGTCATTCAAACATTCCTCTTTGGGAATAAACATTAGTGTGAACGATGGTAAATACAACATGCGGAAGTCACATTGGAAATGGTAGACATCTTGTAGCCCTTGTAGAAGAAAATGAAAGTTCAAGAAATTTGCACATCACACTTGGAAAAATATTGGGGGGTGACACCAAGGATTGGGTGCTTAGAGTAGCCTAGTTGGACACTTTGAGACCCTTGTAACTCACACACAAGCAAAAAAAAAAAACTTATATTTCTTGAAGTGACAATGTGTTCTATGGAACTTAGTGCCAATTTTTGCCAGATTGAGGGTTAAAACCCTTGGGGAAATACAAAAATAATGCCTTGATGAAGGATTAGAATAGTGAGCACTTGCTTCCAAAGAATGGTTCAAAAGTAATGGCTTTTGGGTCTTAAAAAGAATGGTTCAAAAGTAATGGGTTTTGGGTCTTAAAATATTAGCTGCTCTCAAGGATTGTATGTCACAATAATATTAGGACACAAGATCCCTCAAGGTTGAGGTACTGTTGTTTTTAAAATAGCTATGAACAGTAGGACGCACAAAGCATGTAAGTAATTAAATTTGAAGGAGAAAGTCCTTTAAAATTCCAGGTGACCGAAAGAGCATGACTGTCCAAACTAGATAGTATTTGTAGAAACTTCCTTTGGACGGGCGACCACAATAGGAGGGGGGTGCCTAAAATCAAATGGTCCATCTGCACCAGCCATAGAGATAGTGGGGGACTTGGTATCTTGGACATTGGGTGCATGGCTAACAAACTGTCGGCCAAATGGATGATTAAGGCTTGGTGCAACGGGGAGGCCTCGTGGGCCAAGCTGATCTTCAGAAACAAAAATGAGTTGACGCTCATGGGCTTCCCAAATTGGAAGAATCTTGACATCTTGACCTTGTTGTTTTCCCCGATCCCCGTCTTCCCGAAAGGCTCTAATCTGGTGTGCTCCCTTTGGAAGAGTTGGAATAAAGTCAAAAGCTTCACAAGAATAAGTGAAGACTGGAAGTGGGCTGCCGGTATCAGACAAAACGACTCTATCTAGTTTCCGATCCATGGCATCCGGAGTGTGGAATCTTGGAACATTCAAAATGCCAAGAAGCTATGGAACAAAGGCTTCAAAAAATGGAAACATCTCTGGAAACAAGACACCAACCGCTGGATCAACTTTGAGGATATTGATCCTAGCATCAACATTTCGCATGAAGAATGGAACACGTTGCAAAGCAGATGTCTCGCCTGGGACCGACACAAAGTTCGCCTTCTCATGGGACACGACATGTCGAGCTCGCTTGGTCTCAAATGGCACAATGGGAATAGCCTATCAAAAGTCCCGAACATCAAAGAAACGATCGACTTTCAGGTTAACCTCAACAAAAAGTGGTGCCTGTCATGGACGCGGCTTCGGTGGGACATGAAGTTCATGGCTATCTGGCACCCCCTCATAGAAATCAAAAAGTCTGTCCTCTTATGGAAAATCCTTCATCATGGAATCTGGACCAACCTTAAGGCTAGCAAAATCTGTGGGATCCCTCCCTGGTGCAAACGCTGCCACCGGTCTATCGAAGATGTTCCACACATCTTCTTTACCTGCCCCAACTCCAACAGACTCTGGCAGGTGGTTGGAAAGAGAATTAGACTTCAAAAACGTCTCAGTTGGCAGCAAGCCCTGCTGGGAGAAGCGATCGGCTGCTCCGCGACTCTCTGGAATGCCATCAGAGGGGAGGTCCTATGGAAAATCTGGCGGGAAAGATGTGCTTGCAACTTCGGTGACTCCCCCAAGGAGTGGTCAATTGAGAAATCGTTGTTCCTCCTTGGCAAAAGGATTGTCAACTGTAAAAAATCCCCCCCCTTTAGGCATCATCAAGTACTCCTTTTGATCGATAACAAGCTTAAACCCAAGTGGGCCCCACATGAGGGTGATGAGAGGGTAATTAACCTTCTTTGTAATGTCATCTAAGCTCTGTAAAAGCTTCCCCTGCTTTGTGGGATTTGGGGGGTCCCGTGGGCACTAGTCCCCTTCTCTTGTACTTTTCTTTATTTAATTCAAGTCCGGGAGAGTAGGCTATTGCCGAACTTCCTTTATATTAAAAAAGAAATTCCAGGTGACCCCTTCTTTGGACCTAAGTTGAAACCTTTGAATGAAGTAATGTGAAAGATCCTTGAGTAAATGTTATATGTGAGCACATGAGTATATCTCCAATGAGAAATTCAAAATGAAAAAAGAATTTTTAAGTGCAGGTTCACAATGAGTGGTGGCACGCTTTTCGTTATGGTTTTATCCAATAATTTAGGGACGTATGTCATCCCCTCCTGTTCTCAAAGGGTAGATCCAATATAGTGACTTTTTAATTCCACATCACAACATTGAACTCATAAGTTGGTTCCGACCTCCCCTCCTCACCCCTTAAGTGTACCAGATGCCACCAGATCATATTAAAAATGAAATTATATTTTATTTAACTTTTCACTGAGATTGAACCACATCTATACAAATTTTGGTTATTTTATTATTCACAAAGGGTGGCGGCTCAAAATAAGGTTTTCTATTTCCACCTTGAACACCCAAGAGGTGGCTTCACTAGTTTCGACACTCTTCCACCTGGAAGAGAGCAAAAATACATAAAAATTCCACTAGCTCTGTGTGAACCCAGCCTAAATGAGAAAATAGAGTGACATCATTGATGAGGTCGAAAATGCAGAATCCATTTGATACACCACGTGGTTTCTGAGTAATAGTGGATATCTTCTCTCTCTCTAAGAAAAATGGCACCCTCACAAAATATATTCGTGGTTGGGCTTTCGAAGTTCTTATCCTTGCTCTCGCCTGTGGGATACTCTTTTTTTTTTTTAAGAGTACAATGAATTGGAAATACGCACTCACACCCAACCTGATCGAAAGGTAGAGGCACCCATCATGAGAGACGCATGGACATGTCCAGCCAAGACTTGAACTCAAGACTTCCTCCCATAGCTTATAGGCATCAACCACTAAGCTAAGCGAGCTTGGACACCTTTGGGATACTCTTGAATGAGAGCACAAGGAAAAATGTAAGCAAAGTATGAGAGCACAAGGAAAAATGTAAGCAGAGTATGTTTTTTTTTTGAGAGAACAATGAAATGGAAATACAACCTCTTAAGGTAGAGGCACCCCTCATGAAAGACTCATGGATATGTCCAGCCAGGACTTGAACTCAGGACATCCTCCTACAACTTCAAGGCGTCAGCCACTAGGCTACGCGGGCTCGGACAGCAGAGTATGTTTTGCACGACGCTCTTGCAAGAGAAGCTCTACTCTTTTGATGATCTGCAGGTCTGAGTGCAGCTTGGAGAAGAGGTAGGAGTGGACGTGATGATTCGGAGAGGCTTCTCTCTCCTCTCTCTCTCTCTCTGGGTCTACTATAGGTGTGTTGCGCATAGCAGAGTGGCACACGAACAAAGATTATGTTGCTGGCTGCACCCTTGCTCTGTGTGTAAGGGCCCGAGGGATGACAATTTCTTATATTCTCAGCACCCCTTCATGCCATCCTCTGACCTCTGTCGAGTCCTCTAGTTCATGTGATCCCTTGAGCTAGCGCTCTTCATCGTCAGCTTGAGCCTTTCTCTACGTCTTCTAATTTGAGGGAGAGGTAGCACTCAATGGTCGACGTCCTTTCCAACGTTAGAGCAAGAAACAAACACAGGTGTTCTCTCCCTTCATCGATGTATTGCCGCCTGACTTGCTCGCTTGTGCTTTCTTCACCTTGAGTCGTTGAAGGACTTGGGTTCAGCCAGCGGGCCATCAATCCGTTGTATATGCTATTGAATAAAACATGTAGTGGCTTGGTAGCTGCTGACGGAAGGAGGTGTCGCTGTAGCTGCTGACGGAAGGAGGTGTCGCTGTAGCTGATGGAGGCATCGCTGGAGCTTCCGACGACTGACTGAGGTTCCACAACGGACACGGATTCTTTCGCGATTGACAAGAGTTTCCACGACTGATTGGTGGTCATCAATCGCGACTGACAACGGTTTCACGACTGATAGGCGGGCTTCAGTCACGATTGACAGGAGGGAGTCCGTCACGAGCGATACACTTCAAATTTCGAGGAGCTTTTTCAAACTGTACTGCCACGGCTCCTACACGGCTCGAGAAGGCTCCCGCCTCCATTTCATGGTCATCCATCACATCTTCAATCCATCGCGAGGTAGGCACGATTGATAGGGGGTCTGACCGCGATGGATACACGGCGTCCGTCGCGACGATTGACATGCTGAGGTGGCAGAAGGCGCGCGATTGACAGAACGGCTCTTTATCCTCGCGACTGACGGGAGGTGTGGCCTGAGTGTCCATCGTGGGAGCGTCCATCGCGGGCGGGCCAGGGTGTCCATCGCAGGCCTGAAGCGTCTATCGATCGTACATCCAACACGCGCTTCCTTCCATCCATCGCTTTCACACGATTGATTAAAGATCTCGGCGACTGATTGGGGCTCTTTCTCACGGGCCACGGCATCTACATTTTTCTCTCAGAACGTGTGCTTGCGGGAGTTTCTGTCGATCGGGTCCTATTTCCACGACTGACTGAAGGGCCATCCATCGCGATGGATGGATGGCGTGCAAGCGATAGACTGCTAAAGAGATAAAAAAAAAAAAAAAGAAAAGAAAAAGAGAAAAGAAAAAAAGGCAGTAGAAGAGAGAAAGAAGCGAAGAAAAAGAAGAGAAAAAAGTAAAAAGGAAAAAAAGAGCTTTGTAGTAATGTCGGTAGCTGTTTAGTGGGCTTCCATTAGGCTCTTCAAATGGAAAGGGGCCTTCGCTTTTTGTTTTAATTCCAAAGCAAGTAATTCGTGAGCCTTTTTTGCTTTGTCGGGCCTTGGGCATGGATTTGGCGATCCCCTCTTTAGTGAGAAGCAACCTGGCCCCTCCTCCGGGGGAGACCAGTAACCTGGCCTCTTTGCTGGAGGGGGGTTCTTGTGCCGCCCTAGGGGCCTTCGAGAGTGCTGAAACCCCCTTGGTCTCCCTCAATAGATCCGCAATTTTGTCAGCTCAGGAGGAGCTCAAGAAAGTTTGCCTCGTCGGCCAATTGTTCGGCCCTAAGCCCCCGCTCGAAACTGTGCGACAGTGGCTTCGCAACGAGTGGTTCCCCCGCGGACTAGTTGTTTGTAAGTGTCAATTCTTACCGGCAAGCCACTTGCTGCTAGTCTTTGAAAATGAAGATATGGCGTTTCGAGCCCTTATTGTCGGAACTTGGCAACTCGGCCGGGCGACCCTGTGCCTATTCAGATGGTCCCCTGATTTTACTCCCGACAAATCGAAATCGCTTCGGTACCCCCTCTGGGTTGAGCTCCCTAACCTGCCATACTTCTTGTACAACTTCGTATGGGACATCGTTTCTCCTATCGGCAAGCCGTTGGCCTCACGCGAGGACATTGGTGGTCTCATTTATGAAGGAGCAAGACACTCGTTCAACGCCCGGTGGCACCCTCAAATCTGTGTCGAGGCTGACCTCAGTATGCCACTCCCATCGAAGATCAAACTGGACTTGGGCGAAGGGGATGTATGGGAGCAAGACATCAGCTACAAAAACCTTCCCAACGCGTGCTTTCGCTGTGGCCAACAAGGTCACAGGATCAAAGATTGCCCTTTGAAACGAAAAAGCAAGCCAAATCAAGAAGCCCCCAAAAATGCTCAAGACAGCAATGGAGCATTGAATCACTCGACGAAAGTAGAGGAATTCAAGGGTTCCCGTAATCCAGAAGCTGATGCAGACGGGTTCATCGAAGTCAGAAGAAGAAGGAAAAGAAGCCCTAGGGCAACCTCTGAGCGAAACAACAAGTCTGTTTCCCCCTCCAGCAACTTGTATTGCAATCTGGAAAAGGAAATCAATGAGTTTGACTACCCAGGTGGGAACCAACTTGAGGAGGACACCGATGTCAAAGGCCTGGAGATCCCCGACAGTAAAGAAACCTTGCAGGAGGGTTACACTACAAGCAAAGAAGACGGCTTTACTACCAGCAACGAAGATAACATGGATAGTGAAAGCTCCATCATCGGATCGACTATTCCGGAAACGGAGCTGAAAACGGTGTCCTGTTCTTCCCAGCAGGAGGCATCCCGCAAAGGAAAACAACCTATGGAGTTACCGTGGAAAAGCCCCCACAAGAACCTATTGCTAACTCGGGATCCGATCCGAGCGAAAAAGAAAGATGAAGCCAAGAGAAGAAAGGACAAAGCTCCCTCCCGCAAAGAGGGATCAATACAAAAATGATTGTCATCTCGCTAAATGCTAGAGGGCTAACCGACCCCTCAAGAGCGACCATCATTGGTCAATGGCTTCGCGACATTAGCCTAAACCCAGACTTTATATGTATTCAAGAGATTAAAATTGACGGAGAAGACCTCCAGAAACGGCTCAGACAGGTCTCCTCGGCCCATGTGTGGATCCCAACGAAGCACCAGCGGGGGTCTGGAGGAACGGTTATCGGTGTTAAACAACTCTGGTTTGAAAAGCTTGAGAACTCCATTGAAGATGTAAGTCACCGTTGGATTGCTGTTTCTTTTGGTGCTCCTCTTTGTGTTACTATGGTTTCTCTGTACGCCCCTAACGGGGATTTGGAGAGACTGAACACTTGGGCCTCCTTAGACTCGCTTCCCCACAACGTGCTTATATGTGGAGACTTCAACATGGTGGAGGACCCTACGGACAGATGGATGGGCAAGGGCAGGGTCATCGACAGTCGGGAGAAAGAAACGTGGGACATGACCAAACTTCACTTGGATTTGGTTGAATTCAAAGACTCGAATGGCTTTTCTTGGTCGAATCTCCAAGCAGGCGAGGACCTGAGGAAAGCTAGACTCGACAGATGCTACATCTCTTAGAGTTTTACTCATCAGTGGGGCCACCCTACCATCACGCAACGCACTGACCTCACTATCTCTGATCACTACCCGATCGTTATCACTTTTCAACCTCCCAACAAGATCCGCAAGGCTCCGTGGTTCCATGCCAACGCAACCACCTTCTCTCTCCCCTCCGTCCATCAAGAAATTGCCGATGTGTGGAAGGTGGCGTTCGCCTCTGGCTTGGCCCTAGCCAAGTGCTGGAGAAGTGCGGTCGACAAGTCTCGTAAGATCATGATCAGAACTAAGAAGATGCTCGAGACTATGCGGCGGGCTCGTAGGGAAGCTCTTTACCACAGACTCTGGCGGCTCGAGGAGGAAGTGAACAAAGGAAAACACCAAGCCCAGAAAGGTCTCCGAAAAAGCGGTGTTGAGATACGAGGAAGAAATACAAAGGAAAAACTTGCAAATTTTCTTCAAGGAGTGGTGGGCTGCAAAGCCGATAAACCCACCAAAGAGATGTGCCGTATCCTTAAAAGGAAACACAACAGAGATTCGATCCCCCTACTGCTAGATCCACATGGCAATGTATGCAATTCGGAAGAAGATAATTTTGGCATCATCGAAGGGCACTTCACGAGACTCCTGGGAACCTCGAACCCCCTCTCCCACCATAGAAGGGACTGTATGGCTGCCATTTCTAGGGTTTCCCCCCGGAGGATACCACCCAACCTCCACTCCCTGCTTCATGCCCCTATCTCTGAATCAGAAATCATTGAGGTCATTGATGCCCTCCCTCTCGGTAAAAGCCCGGGACCCGACGGACTCACTAACGAGTTCTTTAAATCCTTCAAGCTGGTGGTTGCCACCCCTCTTCGGATGGTTTGGCAAGAAGCGCTAAAGTTTGGTGCTCTTCCTTCTTGTCTAAATAATGGAATTATCAAGTTGATACACAAGAAGGGGGAAAAGAACAGAATCGAGAACTGGCGGCCTATTACGATGCTCCAAACAGGATACAAGATCATCGCCAAAGTCATTGCCAACAGAATCTCGTGCCACCTGAGCTCTTGGCTTAGTGAGGACCAAAAAGGTTTCATCAAAGGCAGGTCTATCCTGGAAACCATTATGGATATTTGGGAAGGTATTCAATTTGCAAATGAGTCTAATCAAGATGTGGTTTTCCTCAAGATAGACTTTGACAAAGCCTACGACAGGCTAGAATGGGACTATATTCTGCAGTCGCTCCAAGATCTCGGATGTAGTCAGAAATTCACCAAGATGATCACGACCCTTTTCGGAAACGCAACGACCCAAATTAACGTTAACTGCAAACTTTCGAAGGCGATCCATCTTAGAAGATCTATTAGACAAGGGTGCCCTCTGGCCCCCCTTCTTTTTGCCATCGCCACTGAGGGGCTGAGCAGACTTGTGGCGCATCATGTGGAGACTGGCAATATCAAAGGCCTCCGGCTGCCTCACGACCACAGTCAAATCATTATGAGACTATTTGCCGATGATATGAACGCGTTCGTTCACAATGATAATACCAGCCTCGAGACTTTCTGGAGGTGTCTTGCTACCTTTTGTGAAGCCTCTGGATCCAAAATCAACCACTCTAAGACCGCCTTTAGGGCTATTGTGGGACATCATCCTGGCCTTCTCATTGATCATGGCTGTCAAATCATTCCGCAAGGCCAAATCTTTCGACTTCTTGGAATCCCCTTGGGGTTTGGCGTCTCTATGGAGCAGAGATGGAGTTGGGTGTTGGCCAAACTCGAAAACAATCTTAACTATTGGAAAGGTATGCAAATCAATCTCGCTGGGCGTGCGATGGTTATCAACACGTTCCTCCTCTCTTCTACCATCTATTTCCTTTCTTGTTGGAGACCGAATGAGCAAGGCCTGTCCAAACTGAATAGTATTTGTAGAAACTTTCTTTGGACGAGCGATCATAACAGAAGGGGGGTGCCTAAAATCAAATGGGCCATCTGCACTAGCCCTAGAGATAGCGGGGGGCTTGGTATCCTGGACATTGGGTGTATGGCTAACAAACTGGCGGCCAAATGGATGATTAAGGCTTCGTGCAATAGGGAGGCCTCGTGGGCCAAGCTGATCTTCAAAAACAAGAATGAGTTGGCTCTCATGGGGTTCCCAAACTGGAAGAATCTTGACATCATGACCCTGCTATTCTCCCCGATCCCCGTCTTCCCGAAAGGCTCCAATCTCGTGTGCTCCCTTTGGAAGGGCTGGAATAAAGTCAAAAGCTTCACAAGAATTAGTGAGGACTGGAAGTGGGCGGCCAGAATCAGACAAAACCACTCTATCTGGTTTCCGATACATGGCATCCGGAGGGTGGAGTCGTGGAACATTCAAAATGCCAAGAGGTTATGGAACAAAGGATTCAAAAAATGGAAACACCTCTGGAAACATGACACCAACAGCTGGATCAACTTCGAGGATATTGACCCTTGCATAAACATCTCCTACGAAGAATGGAACACTTTGCAAAGCAGATGCCTCGCATGGGATCGTCACAAGACTCGCCTTCTCATGGGACACGACACACCGAACTCGCTTGGTCTCAAATGGCACAATGGAAATAGCCTACTCAAAATCCCGAACATCAAAGAAACGGCTGACCACCAGATCAGCCTCAACAAGAAGTGGTGCCTGTCTTGGACGCGGCTTCGGTGGGACATGAAATTCATGGGTATCTGGCACCCCCTTATAGAGATTAAGAAGTCTGTCCTCTTATGGCAAATTCTTCATCGAGGAATTTGGACCAACCATAAGGCTAGCAAACTTTGTGGGATTCCTCCTTGGTGCAAACGCTGCCACCGGGTTATCGAAGATGTCCCACACATCTTCCTTACTTGCCCCAACTCCTACAGAATCTGGCAGACGGTTGGAATGAAAATCAGACTTCAAAAACAGCTTAGTTGGAAACAAGTCCTTTTGGGAGAAGCGATCGGCTGCTCTGCGACACTCTGGAACGCCATCAGAGGGGAAGTCTTGTGGAAAATTTGGCGGGAGAGGTGTGCTCTCAACTTCGGCGATCCCCCCAGGGAGTGGTCGATTGAGAAATCACTATTCCTCCTTGGCAAAAGGATTGTTAACAGTAAGAAATCCCCCCCCTTCAGGCACCATCAAGTCCTCCTTTTGATCAACAACAAGCTCAAACCCAAGTGGGCCCCGCATGAGGGCGATGAAAGGGTGATTAACCTTCTCTGTAATGCAACCTAGGATTCATTCAAGCTTCCCCTGCTTTGTGGGATTTGGGGGGTCCCGTGGGCACTAGTCCCCTTCTATTGTACCTTTGTTTCTTAATTTAATTCAAGTCCGGGAGAGTAGGCTATTGCCGAACTTCCTTTATATTTAAAAAAAAAAACATGTAGTGGCTTGGTTAGCCACATACTCTTCCACATACTCTGTGTTCAACTGCATTTGCAAAACATAGGAAAATTGTGTTTGAGGTCTCCGTGTATTGTCTAATTTGTGTGTATTTTGTAGGTCTATATGGAGTACCTTGTGCATCATTCAGAGCTCGGTTTTCTACTATGAGGGCATCATCACAGAGCTCACACAAAGGGGAACCGTCAATTTGTGTGCTTATAGTGGCTTCCTCCAAGGCTTATGACTAAGGTGGTGACCAATGCATAGAACTTAGCATACCTTTTCATGCAGTCACCGAAGTCAGGGTTGGCATGTTGGCTGCACACAAGGAAGGACTTCAACAATAAAGGAAGACAAAGTACTAGCACTTCCTGGGAGGTCACCCATGGCATGTTGGCTGCATGCGAGGAAGGACTTCAACAATAAAGGAAGACAAAGTATTAGCACTTCCCGAAGTCATCCATTCCAATAGTTTTCCCCTGAAGGCTTGCTTAACTCTCAGGGTTTCCCCACCACTAAACCCTACTTGCTTGGTGATTGTAGGAGCGAAGACACTTTAGGTTGACATTGTTTTGGAGCTTCCAAACTATCTTCTTGGGCTCTCTACATCGATTTTCTAAGAGTTTCTTCATGTGCAAAATTATGGAAAATCTAGAAACTGATTTTGCAATTTTGGGATAGTTTCGACTATACAGGTGGAAAGATTTTTCCAAAGTTCAATCTTGGCACTAGAGCCACGTTAGATTGTGGCTCCATGGTAGTCTACATTCAGCTTTATCACTGAACTTTCAGCCCTTGAGTCTTGTCATAGGTTTGCTGGAAGGTTTCCATTTGTGGTGAAAGCAGCTACCACAAGTATATGCAAGTTTTGTTCGTTCGAAAGAACGGTGTTTATAGACACTTGCATGTATTGTTGGCTAATGTTTGCGCTATAAATCCATTCTTTTAGTGCCATTTTATTTCATATACTAAGCACATACACACTATGTATGCTTCTATGGATAACGCTTATATATAACAACTTCCTATTAGTTATGTTTTTGCATAAAGCCTTTGGCATTGATAAAGAGGGTTGTGGTGAGGTTTTCTTCATTGAGAGACACCCAGATGTCAGGATCTATTTGGTGATGGAAGAGCTAGTACACATAAAGAGGCAAAAGAAATGGACAAGGGTTAATCAGAAACTAAACCTTCTACAAGAATGTAGGGCTCCATAGAATTCGATAGAGTTGTGCATGCAGAAGATTCCATTTCAGAGGATCTACAAACACATTTGAGAGGATTGGGGAATGAAATGCCGATGGAAGATGAATGTACTATTGTGCTTGTAAGAAGTTGTAGAGGATTTTTAATCACGATTTTTAGTGACTTGGCACTTAACTCATGCTAGTAGGTGGACTATCATGCAAAAAGACATACAGACTCTTAAAAGACTATGATGGAAGTATGATAAGCTACTTCAGTCATCATATTATTTTGTGGACGAAAATATGGTAGAGATTTTACTCATACCACCTACCAAGAAACCTAATGAAAAGCTACCAATGGAAATTTCACACAATCATGGAAATTATATATATATATATATATATCATGATTGTCACTTCTCTTGCAAGAACTAGTAACAAATTTGAGGTTTACAAGAACTTCCTATAATTTTGCAATCCATACAAGGGCACAATTATCGTGGACTCCTACATAAATAGGTCACACTAGATCCTGGTCGTGATCTAGGTCAATAAATCCACTATCTTCTTGTCAAATTCAGCTCCTAGTCACATTGTGAGATAAAAAATATATGAAAATTATTCACTTCTTTATTTTTACTTTTGTACTAAGCATAGCTTCATTTAGAATAGAAATTGTTTTTCACAGTGCATAAATATATTTTTGGTGGTGATTGGATTGATGTTTGGAAATTTTTAGCTCTTCAATGGAGAGTTTAAAATTTTCATATTAGCCTCACAAAAAGATAGTAATTCCTATGGTTTGCCTCTAATGATACACATTGAGCATATGCTTAGAAACCATCTCTTTGATATGCAGCAACTATCTAAGGTAACTTTTTTAGTCTTGTGTGCAATAACGTGCATATCATATATGAGTACATGTCTACATCTTACATTGAGTTAGATTGTACATAATGATGTTTTCTTTCCATAGTTACAAAGGAATATTGAGAACTACATAGTAATCAGAGGAGAAAGAAGATGAAGTGGATTAAAGGATTGTTGAATCGCAAGTTCCTTTCTCATCTTGTTCTAGTTACCCATTTCTTTCGATAAGTAGAAGTTGCTCATTTTGTACGTGAACAGGATCCTCTTGAAATAGGGACCTTTCTCTAATGAATTCAAGCCCGCAAATAGAATGGTGAATGAGAGGGAAGTCCTTCTTTGGCCATATCCCACAAAGTTACTTCAATTCATTTTGCATTGTTTTGAAGTGGGCATATGGTCCTCCATGACCTCCAAGAATTTAAGTCCCCTTATTGAAATGTGTGGCAACTCCTTCTCTATCTCAGAATCATCTTTTTGCTTTATCTATTCACAAGAAATATGAAATGCCTTCGATGAATCCTACAACAATAAGAACCTTGGGGTGAAATTGTTTACGAAACCTTTCACCTCTCTAGGCATAGATTATGATCCTAGGACACCTTTCTTATTGATGATATTGAGGATATATGTATATGTAATGGTCTATTCACATATATCTACCCCATAAAGTATGATGGTAGTCCCTCATATTACTTTTTATAGAATAACCTTATACCATATCTCACAACTCTACATGAATCCAAATTATTTGTAATAAATTTTGGTAAAGAATCTACATTTTTTAACCTTGATTTTGTTGAGTTGAACAAGTTTATGTTAGATTGATGAGACCGCTTGTTATTAATTGTTTGAGCTAGAGGACTTGTTAATTTATTTCTTGTGTCTCATTGAGTTAGACACAATGTTAACTCGTTGTTGTCTTGTCACTTTCAATGTGCATCTTTGTAGCCTTTTTTTTTTAATATAAAGGAAGTTTGGCAATAGCCTACTCTCCCGGACTTGAATTAAATTAAGAAAAAAAGGTACAATAGAAGGGGACTAGTGCCCACGGGACCCCCCAAATCCCACAAAGCAGGGGAAGCTTGGTTGATTCCTAGGTAGCATTACAAAGAAGGTTGATCACCCTCTCGTCGCCCTCATGTGGGACCCACTTGGGTTTGAGCTTGTTGTTGATCAAAAGGAGGACTTGATGGTGCCTGAAGGGGGGGGATTTCTTACTGTTGACAATCCTTTTGCCAAGGAGGAAAAGAGATTTTTCAATCGACCACTCCCTGGGGGGGTCGCCGAAGTTGAGAGCACACCGCTCTCGCCAAATTTTCCACAGGACTTCCCCTCTGATTGCGTTCCAGAGAGCCGCAGAGCAACCAATCGCTTCTCCCAAAAGGACTTGTTTCCAACTAAGCTGTTTCTGAGCTCTGATTTTCAGTCCAACCATCTGCCAACTTCTGTAAGAGTTGGGGCAAGTAAAGAAGATGTGTGGGACATCTTCGATTGCACGGTGGCAGCGTTTGCACCACGGAGGGATCCCACAAATTTTGCTTGCCTTCTGGTTAGTCCAAATTCCTCGATGAAGAATTTGCCATAAGAGGACAGACTTCTTAATCTCTATAAGTGGGTGCCAGATACCCATGAATTTCATGTCCCACCGAAGCCGCGTCCAAGACAGGCACCACTTCTTGTTGAGGCTGATCTGGAGGTCAGTCGTTTCTTTGATGTACGGAATTTTGAGTAGGCTATTTCCATTGTGCCATTTGAGACCACGTGCGTTCGGAGCATCATGTCCCATGAGAAGGCGAGTTTTGTGACGATCCCAAGCAAGGCATCTGCTTTGCAAGGTGTTCCATTCTTCGTAGGAGATGTTTATGCGAGGGTCGATATCCTCGAAGTTGATCCAACTGTTGGTGTCATGTTTCCAGAGGTGTTTCCATTTTTTGAATCCTTTGTTCCATAACTTCTTGGCGTTTTGAATGTTCCACGACTCCACACTCCGGATGCCATGTATCGGAAACCAGATAGAGTCGTTTTGTCTGATTCCTGCCGCCCACTTCCAGTCCTCACTAATTCTTGTGAAGCTTTTGACTTTATTCCAGCCCTTCCAAAGAGAGCAAACGAGATTGGAGCCTTTCGGGAAGACAGGTATCGGGGAGAATAGCAGGGTCATGATGTCGAGGTTCTTCCAGTTCGGGGACCCCGTGAGGGCCAACTCATTTTTGTTTCTGAAGATCAGCTTGGCCCACGAGGCCTCCCTATTGCACCAAGCTTTAATCATCCATTTGGCTGCCAGCTTGTTAGCCATACACCCAATGTCCAGGATGCCAAGCCCCCCGCTATCTCTAGGGCTGGTGCAGATGGCCCATTTGATTTTAGGCACCCCCCTTCTGTTATGATCACCTGTCCAAAGAAAGTTTCTGCAGATGCAATTCAATTTGGACAGGCCTTGCTCATTCGGTCTCCAGCAAGAAAGGAAATAGATGGTAGACGAGAGGAGGAACGTGTTGATAACCATCGCCCGTCCAGCGAGATTGATTTGCATGCCTCTCCAGTAATTGAGCTTGTTTTCAAGTTTGGCCAGCACCCAGTTCCATCGCTGCTCCATAGAGACGCCAAATCTCAAGGGGATTCCAAGCAGCCGAAAGATTTGGCCCTGCGGAATGATTTGACAGCCATGATCAATGAGAAGGCCAGGTTGATGTCCCACGATGGCCCTAAAGGCGGTCTTATTGTGGTTGATTTTGGATCCAGAGGCCTCACAAAAGGTATCAAGACACCTCCAGAAAGTCTCCAGGCTGGTATTATCATTGTGAACGAACGCGTTCATATCGTCAGCAAAAAGTCTCATGATGATTTGACTGTGGTCATGAGGTAGTTGGAGGCCTTTGATATTGCCAGCCTCCACATGGTGAGCCACAAGTCTGCTCAGCCCCTCAGTGGCGATGGCAAAGAGAAGGGGGGCAAGAGGGCACCCTTGTCTAATAGATCTTTTAAGATGGATCGCCTTCGAAAGTTTGCCGTTAACATTAATTTGGGTCGTTGCGTTGCCGAGAAGGGTCGCGATCATCTTGGTGAATTTCTGACTACATCCGAGGTCTTGGAGCGACTGCAGAATATAGTCCCATTCTAGCCTATCGTAGGCTTTGTCAAAGTCGATCTTGAGGAAGACCACATCTTGATTAGACTCGTTTGCAAATTGAATACCTTCCCAAATATCCATAATGGTTTCCAGGATGGACCTGCCTTTGATGAAACCTTTTTGGTCCTCACTAAGCCAAGATCTCAGGTGGCACGCAAGTCTGTTGGCAATGACTTTGGCGACGATCTTGTATCCTGTTTGTAGCATCGTAATTGGCCGCCAGTTCTCGATTCTGTTTTTTTCCCCCTTCTTGTGAATCAACTTGATAATTCCATTATTTATACAAGAAGGAAGAGCACCAAAATTTAGCGCTTCTTGCCAGACCATCCGAAGAGGGGTGGCAACCACCAGCTTGAAGGATTTAAAAAACTCGTTAGTGAGTCCGTCGGGTCCCGGGCTTTTACCGAGAGGGAGGGCATCAATGACCTCAATGATTTCTGATTCAGAGATCGGGGCATGGAGCAGGGAGTGGAGGTTGGGTGGTATTCTCCGGGGGGAAACCCTAGAAATGGCAGCCATGCAGTCCCTTCTATGGTGGGAGAGGGGGTTCGAGGTTCCCAGGAGTCTCGTAAAGTGCCCTTCGATGATGCCAAAGTTATCTTCTTCCGAGTTGCATACATTGCCATGTGGGTCTAGCAGTAGGGGAATCGTCTCTCTGTTGTGTTTCCTTTTAAGTATACTGCACATCTCTTTGGTGGGTTTGTCGGCTTTTCCAGCCCACCACTCCTTGAAGAAGATTTGCAAGTTTTTCCTTTGAATTTCTTCCTCGTATCTCAACGCAGCTCTGATTCTTCGGAGACCTTTCTGGGCTTGGTGTTTTCCTTTGTTCACTTCCTCCTCGAGTCGCCAGAGTCTGTGGTACAGCGCTTCCCTACGAGCCCGCCGCACTGTCTCGAGCATCTTCTTAGTTCTGATCATGATCTTGCGAGACTTGTCGACCGCACTTCTCCAGCACTTGGCTGGGGCCAAGCCAGAGGCGAACGCCACCTTCCACACATCGGCTATCTCTTGATGGACGGAGGGGAGAGAGAAGGTGGAAGCGTTGGCATGGAACCACGGAGCCTTGTGGGTCCCGTTGGAAGGATGGAAAGTGATAACGATCGGGTAGTGATCAGAGATGGTGAGGTCAGTACGTTGCGTGATGGAAGGGTGGCCCCACAGATGAGTAAAACTCTGAGAGATGTAGCATCTGTCAAGTCTAGCTTTCCTCAGATCCTCGCCCGCTTGGAGATTCGACCATGAAAAGCCATTCGAGTCTTTGAATTCGACCAGATCCAAGTGGAGTTTGGTCATGTCCCACGTTTCTTTCTCCCGACTGTCAATGACCCTGCCCTTGCCCATCCATCTGTCCATAGGGTCCTCCACCATGTTGAAGTCGCCACATATAAGCACGTTGTGGGGAAGCGAGTCAAGAGAAGTCCAAGTGTTCAGCCTCTCCGAATCCCCGTTAGGGGCGTACAAAGAAACCATAGTAACACAGAGGGGAGCACCAAAAGAAACCGCGATCCAGCGGTGATTTACATCTTCAATGGAGTTCTCGAGCTTTTCAAGCCAGGGTTGTTTAACACCGATGGCCGTTCCACCGGACCCCCGCTGGTGCTTTGTTGGGATCCACACATGGGCCGAGGAAACCTGTCTGAGCCGTTTCAGAAGGTCTTCTCCGTCAATTTTAATCTCTTGAATGCATATAATGTCTGGTTTTAAGCTAGTGTCGCGGAGCCATTGACCAATGATGGCCGCTCTTGAGGGGTCGGTTAGCCCCCTAGCATTAAGTGAGATGACAATCATTTTTGTATTGATCCCTCTTTGCGGGAGGGAGCCTTGTCCTTTCTTCTCTTGGCTTCATCTTTCTTTTTCGCTGGTATCTGATCCCGACTTAGAAATCGGTTCTTGTAGGGGCTTTTCCAGGGTAGCTCCATAGGCTGTTTTCCTTTGCGGGATACACCTTGCTGGGGAGAATTGGGCCCCGTGCTCGGCACCGTTTCTGGGATCGTCGATCCAATGATGGAACTTTCACTATCCATGTTGTCTTCGTTACTAGTGGTGAATCCATCTTCTTTGCTTGTAGTATAGCCTTCCTGGGGAGTTTCTTTGTTGTCAGGGATCTCTAGGGCATTGTCGTAGGTATCTACCTCGAGTGGCTTCCCGCCTGGATAGTCAAGCTCGTTGATCTCCTTTCCTAGATTGCAGTACAAATTGCTGTTGGGGGTAAGTGGCAGGTTGTTTCTCTCACCGTTGGCCCTCGGACTTCTTTTCCTTCTTCTTCTAACTTCAGTAAAGCCATCAGCATCAGCTTGTGGATTGAGGAGGCCCTTGCCTTCCCCTTCCTTGGTCGAGAGGGTCAAATCACCGTTGTTGTCTTGAGCAGTTTTGGAGGCTTCTTGTGAGCGCTTGTTTTTTTGCCTGAGAGGGCAGTCTTTAATCCTGTGACCTTGTTGACCACAACGAAAGCACGCGTTGGGGAGGTTTTTGTAGGTGATATCCTGCTCCCAAACATCTCCTTCGCCCATGTCCACTTTGATCATTGATGGAAGCGGCGAAGAGAGGTCGGCCTCGACGCAGATTTGTGGGTGCCACCTAGCATTGAACGAGTGTCGTGCACCTTCATAGATGAGACCGCCAATGTCTTCGCGTGAAGCCAACGGTTTGCCGATAGGAGACACAATGTCCCACACGAAGTTGTACAGAAAGTATGGGAGGTTAGGGAGCTCAACCCATAGGGGGGTATCGAAGCGATTTCGATTTGTCGGGGGTAAAGTCCGGGGACCATCTGAATAGGCACAGGGTCGCCCGACCGAGCTGCCAAGTGCCAACACTAAGGGCTTGGAACGCCATCTCTTCGTTTTCGAAGATTAGCAGCAAATGGTTTGCTGGTAAAAACTGGCATTTGCTGACAATTAGTCCACGAGGGAACCACTCTTTTCGAAGCCATTGTCGAACGATTTCGAGCGGGGGCCTAGGGCCGAACACTTAGCCGACGAGGCAAACTTTCTTGAGCTCCTCCTGAGCAGAAAGAACTGCGGGTCTACTGAGGGACACGATGGGGGATTCAACACTTTCGGATGTTCCAGGGGCGACACACGACCCCCCCTCCAGCAGCGCGGCCAGAGTATCGGTCTCCCCAAGGGGAGGGGCCCGATTACATTTCACAAGAGAAGGTGGAGCCACATCCATGGCCAAACGATCTTGAACCACCAGTGCTTTTCAATATCCAACGGCAAGACCCGCCGACATGGAAAAAGAAAAAAGATCACGGCGGAGCCAAGCACTTTGCTTTACAGGGAAAGACCAGAGAGCCAAAAATAAAGGGTCTAATTTCCTTTTTTCCTTTTTCTTCTCTTCTCTCTTTTTCTTCTTTTTTTTTCTTTTCTCTTTCTTCTTTTTTTTTTTTTTTCTCTTCTCTTCCTTTTTTTTTTTTTTTTAATTTTTCTCACGCTTTGGGGCTCCCAGCGATCGCCCTCGGCGGGCGACAGGTATTGCCGATCAGGTATCGCCGAACACCAACGAGCAGGTGTCGCCGGTCACGGAAAAAGGAAAATGACGAGCAGGAGTCGCCGATCGCTGAAAAGGCTGGTATCGCCGGAAGAAACCGACGCGCAAGTATCGCCGGTCGCGGAATATCGCGGAGTAACGCCGATCGCGGATTGAGCCGATATCGTCGGTCGTCGATCGCGGAGGTGCGGGTATCGCGACCTCGGCACGAAAGCGGGGACTTCGGGAATCAAGGCCCGGAACAATGCGGGGTCGAGTCGACTCCTCACCCCTCAACCCAAAGGGGAGGGGGAGAAGGACACGACGATACGCGAAATCGGGGACCCACGATACCGGAAAAAGTGAGTGTCGCGATACACCACCTTGCACGGAATCGGAGGCGACACTTAACTCCGTTAGGCGCGATGCCCGTAGACCGGAGCCCACGATACTCTGTGCAGGCAAGGGACCGGAACCTGCGACCGCCCCGACCACTAAACTCCTCCGAGGCCTTCGACCGCTCCGCACCTGACTTCTGACCAAACTCTGGACTGCTGCCGCGAACCCTGCTTTCATCCACCATAGCCGCGAACCACTGCAAGTTGACCAAACTCTTGGCGACCCTCGGAACCTCTGTCGCGAACCCAGCTCTCATCCGCCATAGCTATTCCATCATCCGTCTGCTCCCGCCTTTTACTTATGAGGCCTTATTCTATATTTATGTATGGATGTTGCTTATTTTAGGTAGGAATAGCCTACTCTTGCAGAGACAGCAAGTGCCTTTCCATCCATACTAGTGCTAGTCCACCGTTGGAACTGTGTAAGGCAATATAACATGTTATACATCTTGGGTAACATAAGGGTGTCAACCAATGCCTCCTTACCATAGACCAAGAATCTTAATGGATGATCATCAAGCAAGAATCGTCAATGTCAAAGATAAATATTTTTGTTGAGATTCTTACTATAGATTGATCTCAATCAATCACCACAATATGGAAAAGCTTTATAACCCTTAGTAGATATTCTGTGCATCATGAAAACAATAAAATATAATTGGATTAACTCACATATATTTGTATGCATATTAAATAAAAAAATTACATCAATACCTGAATAAACACCATATCTTGGAAAATCATGAATAGTTCAAGCCACAATACCATGAACCGTAATATATCTTTCATTGATGTTTTCCGATACATTAATGACATTAATGTCTCTCCATAGCTCTTGGAGATTGTCAATGAGAGGAGAAAGATATATATTCATATCTTTAACTTGTCTTTTTCTTGGGATTAAAAGTGAAAGCATTAAATGTTCCTTTTTAATGCTAAGATATGGTGGCAGATTGTAGTTTATGACTACCACTAGCCATGTTGACCATTCACTAAATTTCATGGAGAATGAATTAATCCCATCTAATGCAACTCCTAACTTTAGATTTTGTGGTATCTCTGCAAAATTAGGCCATGTAGAATCAATATGCTAAAAAGCTACACTATCTGTTGGAATTCTGATTATTCCATCAGTACTTTTATGGTCATGTCCCCATGTCAAAAGCTTTGATAATTTGGGGCTTTGAAATGTATAATCCATGGAGACAATGAAAAATGTCTCAATACCTTTTTTGGGATTTTACCTTCTTCATTCTTATATCGAGGAGATTGACATTTTGGACATGTCAAAGAGTCTCCATATTCACCTCTATATAAAATACAATCGTTAGGACATGCATGTATACATTGATAACCTATACCAAGATTGTTGATTATCTTCTTCATTTCATCATGTGAAGTAGGAAGAATATTCTGACTTGGAAAAAACTTTTCAGATAATAACTTGTAAGTAAATTTGTATGTATGTATGTATGTATGTATGTATGTATGTATGTATGTATGTATGTATGTATGTATGTATGCATGTATGCATGTATGTATGTATGTATGTATGTATGTATGTATGTATGTATGTATGTATGTATGTAAGTATGTATGTATGTATGTATGTATGTATGTATGTGTATGTATGTATGTATGTATGTATGTATGTATGTATGTGTATGTGTGTATGTATGTATGAATGTGTATGTATGTATATATGTGTATGTATGCATGTGTAGCTATGTTTATCTGATTTCATTTTCAATTTTCTTTTTGTTTATTGTGGTATGTGGACTTTCATATAGATATCCAGACCACTGAATCGTTTGGCTATCTCCCATTTTATAGTCAATCAATTACTTGCCTTGCTGACTAAGACTTACATATTTTTTTACAAATATAAAGTATCACTTAGCTATGGAGGTATTAGAAAGTTTGGAAAATAGGAGGAGCAAATTTATTTGGAAGAATTTGAAAGATGGACGAATAGTTTTAAAGGATGGGCAGACAGAAAGTGTCCATTCAATGCATGTTCTTGTTCTTACCTGTGCTAAGGTAAGAACAAGAACCTGCATTGAATGGATGCTTTCTTTTCACCCATCCTTTAAAACTATTCTTCCATCTTCAAAATCTTCCAGATAAATTTGGTTCTTCCATTTTCCAAACGACCTAATACCTCCATAGCTAACTGATACTTAATATTTGTATGAAAAGGTCATAAAAGAGTTAGCACCACAAGTATAGGGTTGACTAGAAAGGAGAAGCAGATGTGTCACGAAGATTCTAAAGGTTGGGCGGAAAATTCTAAAGGCTAGATGGATAGAATATCTTCATTCAATGCAGGTACGTATAATTTGACCTTATTTTCATAATGTGTATGTGTGTAAATGTGTGTGTATGTTTATATGTGTGTATGCATGCATATATATATATATATACATATATATATATATATATATATATATATATATATATATATATATATATATATATATATATATATATATATATATATATATATATATGTGTGTGTGTGTGTGTGTGTGTGTGTGTGTGTGTGTGTGTGTGTCTGTGTGTGTGTGTATGTGTGTGTGTATATATATATATATATATATATATATATATATATATATATATATATATATATATATATATATATATATATATATATATATATATATATATGTGTGTGTGTGTGTGTGTGTGTGTGTGTATGTATGTATGTATTTATATGTATATATGTATGCATATATATATATATATATATATATATATATATATATATATATATATATATATATATATATATATATATATATATATATATATATATATATATATATATATATATATATATATATATATATATATATATATAATTAAAAATTATACCTTAATAGTGTCGAAGCATATACATTACTCCATTCAAAACCATTTTGAAGATTGAGAATAAATAAGAATGCACTTAGTCGTGTCAAACGACTTCCTTTATATACATGCTTTGGACATTTCTCTCAAAGATATTTCTCATTTCAATGCTCTCACTGTCATTTTGATACCAATCTTCAATAGAATCTTCCATGCCATCATCTTCATCATTGTTGCACAAATCTTGTACTTTATCTTCTTTTGAATATAGGTCTTTCAACCTTGCATATTCCACAAGGTCACTTTTGCATAGCTTCCTCAAACAAGCTTGTGTTAAATGAAGTCTTACTGGAAATTGTGAATGGAGTGGTGGAATATCATCAACATCGTACATTGGAATCTACACACATGAATAAAAATCATTAGTATTCCATAAATGAATGAAAAGTCAAAGTCAATTTTAAACATAAAATTAAATATGTAAGTTATTTTGAAAAGAGATTGAAAATAGAGTTTTCCAATGCAACACAAGATAGATGGATAGAAAGTTTTCATTCTCTCTAACTAAAAGGTGCTCTTGGAGGTCTACACCATCCATAATTCACTTATAAATCATCATCAGCATGTAATGAAGTAATAGCATTGACAACTATGTATCTTGCTACATCTCTACTCATGTATAGTGATTCATGATTTATTTTCATGCTCCTCAAATGTGCAATTAGTCCTTGAACTATAATGTAGCCCTTGACTACTATTTATTAAGCCTGCTATATTTCCATGTGTGTAAGGTCTTCCATCAATATATAATCTTTCATTTTTTGCATGTGAAATCCCTCTACTAGTAAGGGATGCTTCATTCAAGCATATTCCATAAGTACTCATGCTTTGACCATAACTTGCAAGTTGATGCCAATCTCCCCATCCATATATAGGACCACAAAATGACATAAGAGTGACTTTAGAGTTCAGAGGCACATACAAATCCTCTACAATAAAGAGACCACAACCAGCACTAGTAATAGTGGATGGAGCAATCATATAGTGATTACCCCAAAAGTTAAAAAGTTCTCCATCTAAAGGAAGTGGTACTCTATTCCATCCTCCATATCTTCTTCTATCATATTTTGTACTAGAGAACGATCATGAGCTGGCAATGGATAGTTTCCAGCCGTTTCAGTCTCTAAACCAAGAGGTAGAGGATTTCTGGAAACCTCTGCTTGTAACTGATGAACAGCAAGTCCATGACGTGTATGAGGTATATTAGCATTATGAGTATGAGAATTATTATCATCATCATCATCAAAAAAATATTCCTGTATATCAACAATAATTTGATTTTGTATATGGTTTCAAAATAGAATAATGACATTAATTTATAGAAAGAATACATAACCAAGCATTATCACGTTGACCAAGTGTTGGTGCACACTCAAAAGTACCATACTCTGCCTCATGTTCAATACATTCCAATCGTGGTCTTCTATACATGCCATAGCAAGACTTACACCAACATGGTGGAGTGCCCTCTAATTGATCAAAATCTGATTATAACAAGAAAAAAACATATATCAGTTATGTATCTATCAAATATATTTAAAATTAAAAGTTTGGTATACGTACGGTATATAGTCCTTGCATGATTAGGAGATGGTGGTGGAGTTCCATTTGATTGATCAAAATCTACAAATAATGGTATTAGATATTAATAATCTGATTATTTACATACATAAACATTCACATATACACATTTACACATACACACATATTCACATATACACAAATAAACATTCTTGTGGGATAAACGCATGCATTTTGTATGAATGTGTAGGTATATATCTATATTTGTGTAAGTGTGTCTATATGCATGTATATGTATGTATCTATGTATATATATGTGCATGTATGTATGTGCATATGTATGTTTGTATATGCATGTATCTGCATGTGCATGTGTAAGTGTATGTGCATATGTATGTGTATGTGCATGTGCATGTATATGTGTGTATATGTATGTATGTGCATGTATGTGTGTATATGTATGTATGTCCATGTGTATGTGTGTATATGTATGTATGTGCATGTGTATGTGTGTGTGTGTATGTGTGTATGTGTGTGTATGTTCGTATGTGTGTGTATGTATGTGCATGTATATGTGTGTATGTGTGTGTATATGTATGTATGTATGTATGTACATATGTATATGTGTATATGTACATATGTATATGTCAGTGTATGTGTATATGTGTGTATGTGCATGTATATTTGTGTATATGTATGTATGTGCATGTGTATGTGTGTATATGTATGTATGTGCATGTGTATGTGTGTGTATGTGTGTGTATGTTCGTATGTGTGTGTATGTATGTGCATGTATATGTGTGTATGTGTGTGTATATGTATGTATCTACATATGTATATGTGTATATGCATGTATGTGCATGTGCATGTGTAAGTGTATATGCGTATGTATGTGTATGTGCATGTGCATGTGCATCTGTATGTGTGTGTATATGTATGTATGTGCATGTGCATGTGTAAGTGTATATGCGTATGTATGTGTATGTGCATGTGCATGTGTATGTGTGTGTATATGTATGTATGTGCATGTATATGTGTAAGTGTATGTGTATATGTTTGTATGTGCATGTATATGTGTATATGTATGTGTGTTTATGTGTATGTGTGTGTATGTGCGTATGTGTGGGTATGTATGTGCATATATATGTGTATATATTCGTGCGATATGTATGTATGTGCATATGTATGTGTATGTGTATAAACATATACAAGTGTATGTATATGCATGTGTATATGTATGAAACATGCATGTGCATGTGGATGCATTTCCATTTGCATCCATGTGTATATGCGTGCAATATGTGAATGTGCACGCATGTGGATGTGCATATACATGTATTTAAGTATGTGTTGATGTGTGTATGTGTATGTATATATGCAATAATGAATGCATGCAAGTCTTTTTATGTGTTTGTAGAAATTTTGTGCATATGTGTGTGTATGTGTGTGTATGTGTGTGTGTGTGTGTGTATGTGTGTGTATGTGTGTGTATATGTGTATGTGTGTGTAAGTGTATGCGCACATGTATGTGTGTGTATATATATGTGTGTGTATGTGCATGTGTATATGTGTATATGTCTGAACATGCATCTTCATGTATAAGTGCATTTTTGCATATCAATAATGTGAGTATGCTAATTAATGAAAATAACACAATTCAAATGATATACAAAGAATGGAAATCGTACTTACAATAGTTAGCCATATTTTTTGCTTGGTTAACTTCTTGAATAACCTGCAATAGATATATATATATATATATATATATATATACTTCAAAGAGAGAAAGATGTAGAAAGGAGAGAAACAAAAAGAGAGAAAGAGAGAGACAATAAGATTGTTTCAAAAACAACAAAAAGAGAGAGAGAGAGAAAGAAACAAAAACAACAATTCAGCAAGCAGATTGTTTCAGCTCTTAAGAACAGCGCAATTGTGAATGTTGGAGAGCTCTTCGATCAAATGTGTGTAGATGTCGATCAAAGAGCCTCCAATGTTTTTAATTTTTCCGTCAAAAAACCATCATGTAATCGATGTTAAACCATCGTCTATCCGTCTCCAGATAGTGTCGCATAAGCGATGCTAATCATCATCATTTATGCAACGCAATTTATCATGGCTTATGTGATGCTTTTTTATATTGTCACTTTAACGACGTTTAATGTAACTGTCACAATGCACATCGCTCCACACGTTAATAAGAACGTCAAAGTTTTCATCATTTAACCGACGTTGTGCGCTCCACGCTTGTTGTGATGCTTTATGCAATTATATAGCAACAAAATTGTGTCGTATTAACCGTCACTATGCGCCCGTATTCCTTGTCGTGTTATATCACATCTAATCATTTTATGCATCCCTCAATAGGTAGCTTATTATATTTTGTTTCGTTCAAAAAATGGATGACATATCTCATACGATTATGTTTTTGCCCCACTTGATGCTTAGCATCAAATTCTAGGGCAAGTTGATGCATAGGCTTGAATGACTTAAGTACTTGCAATCACAAGAAAACATGACAAAAACACATTCTTCATGCTTTCGTGTTAAGATCTCATTTTAATTAATTTTATTGTGTTAAGATCTCATTTTAATTAATTTTATTGACTACAGAGACAAATCTCTCATTTTAATTAATTTTATTGACTGCACAATACTCGGTCGACAAAGATATGAGTATACTGCAAATATACTGCAACACTCAATTCAAAATTTCAAGCAAGCCCTTGACACATGAAAACGAGATAGTGGGATTGCTTCATCTGCCTCAAACTCCGTTCATATACAAAGTGCTTCGACTTTCAATATGAAGGATAGGACACAAATGTACTGCCCATATGCTGCTCCGTCATATGGATCTAACCAAGATCGATGAGGTAAAGGTTGAAATGTCTATGTTTCATATTAACCTAGAGTTTAGATTTGATATGTGCTATTGTTTCTGCATATAAATGCTATCTTTGCATTGAATGCGTAAGCACATATACATTAGCCTCAAGCAAGTAAAAGTGAGAAAAATGTAATATGAAAAAAGCATTGACATATTTTCATGTACGTATATTTGCTTCAGAGAAAAGAGAAGTACATACATATATATATATATATATATATATATATATATATATATATATATATATATATATATATATAAAGGAAGCTTAGCCTACTCTCCTGGACTTGTATTAAATAAAGGAAAAGAAAAGTACAAGTGAAGGGGACTAGTGCCCAAGGGACCCCCCAAGTCCCACAAAGCAAGGGTAGATCTTATAGAATTTAGATGACACTACAAAGAAAGTTAATCACCATCGAATCACCCTCATACGGGGCCCACTTGGCTTTAAGCTTGTTGTTGATCAAAAGGAGCACTTTATGGTGCCTGACGAGGGTGGATTTCTTATAGTTGGCAATTCTTTTACGGAGGAGGAACAGTGATTTCTCAATCGACCACTTTTTGGGGGAGTCACCAAAGTTATAAGCACATCTCTCTTGCCAGATCTTCTAGAGGACCTCCCCTCTAATGGCATTCCACAGAGTCGTTGAGTAGCCAATCACTTCTCCCAACAAAGTTTGTTTCTAGTTGATATGCTTCTGGAATCTAATTTTCTCTCCGACAATCTCCCAGAGCCTGTTGGAGTTGGGACAGGTAAAGAAGATGTGAACGACATCTTCAATGGAACGGCAACAATGCTTGCACCAAGGAGACGCACCACAAATTTTGCTAGCCTTTAGGTTGGCCCAAATTCCCCGATGAAGAATTTGCCATAACAAGATAGACTTTTTGTTTTCTATGAGAGGGTGCCAGATAGCCATGAACTTCATATCCCATCGCAGTTGTGTCCATGATAGGCACCACTTCTTGTTGAGGTTGACCTGATAATCAATGTTTCCTTTGATATTCAAGATTTTTGTTAGGCCATTACCATTATGCCATCTGAGACACAGCGATCGGGGCGAGTCATGTCCCATGAGCAGATGGACTTTAGAGGGGTCCCAAGCAAGACGTATGCTATGTACAATGTTTCATTCTTCATAAGTAATGATGACGCTAGGATCAATATCCTTGAAGTTTATCCATTGGTTGGTGTCTTGTTTCTAGAGATGTTTCCATTTTCTGAAGCCCTTGTTCCAGAGCCTCATGGCACTTCGAATGTTCCAAGATTCCACGTTCCTGATACCATGGATCAAAAACCACATAGAGTTATTATGTTTGATACTTGCCGCCCACTTCCAATCTTCACTAGTTCTTATGAAGCTTTTTACTTTATTCCAACTCTTCCATAGGGAGCACACCAGATTCGAGCCTTTCAAGGAAATCGAGATCGGGGAAAACAAAAGGGTCAGAATGTCATGCTTCTTCCAATTTGGGAATCCCACAAAAGTCAACGCATTCTTGTTTTTGAAGATCAATTTGGCCCACGAAGTCTCCCTGTTGCACCGGGCCTTAATCATCCATTCTGCCGCAAGTTTGTTAGCCATGCACCCAATGTCCAGAATACCAAGGCCCTCGCACTCTCTTTGGCTAGTGCAGATGGACCACTTGATTTTAGGCACCCCCCTCCTGTTATGGTCTCCCTTCCAAAGGAAATTTCTACAAATACTTTTCAGTTTGGACAACTCTTGCTCTTTCGGTCTCCAACGAGAGGAAGAAATGATCGACGAAATGAGGAATGTGTTAATAACCATTGCGCGGCATGCGAGATTGATTTGCATACCTCTCCAATAGTTCAACTTGCTTTCGAGTCTGGCCAGAACCCAATTCCACCGTTGCTCCAAAGAGATGACAAAGCCCAAGGGAATCCTAGGAGGCGGGAAAATTTATCCTGGAGGAATATTTTGACAGCCATGTTCCAAGAGGTCGGATTGGATCCCGACAATAGCTCTGAAAGCGGTCTTAGAGTGGTTGATTTTGAATCCAGAGGCTTTGCAGAAAGTATCCAAGCACCTCCAAAACGTCTTTAGGTTGGTACTGTCGTTGTGGACAAACACGTTCATATCGTCATCAAAAAGTCTCATGATGATTTGACCATGGTTACGGGGCAGCCAGAGGCCTTTGATATTACCAACTTCCACCTGTTGTTCCACCAGTCAGCTAAGCCCCTCCGTGGTGGTGGCAAAGAGAAGGGGAGCCAACGAGCACCCTTGTCTAATCAGTCGTTTTAATTTGATCACCTTCGAAAGATGATCATTAACATTAATTTGAGTCGATGTGTTTCCCAATAGGGTCGAGATCATCTTGGTGAATTTCTAGCTGCAACCAAGATCTTTAAGAGATTGCAAAATATAGTCCCATTCCGACCTCTCATAAGCTTTGTCAAAGTCGATCTTGGGGAAAACCATATCTTGTCTTGACTCATCCGCGAAGTTGAGACCTTCCCAAATATCAATTATGGCTTCCAATATTGTTATGCCTTTGATAAAACCTTTTTGGTCCTTGCTAAGCCAAACTCTCAGATGGCCAGAAATTTTGTTGGCTATGACTTTAGCTAAGCATCGTAATCGGACGCCAATTCTCAATTCTGTTATTTTCCCCTTTTTTGTGGATTAGCTTGATGATGCCATTGTTGAGACAAGTTGGAAGCGCGCCAAACTCGAGCACCCCTTGTCAGACCAAACGAAGAGGGGTGGCCATCACCAACTTGAAGGAATTAAAGAACTCGTTAGTGAGCCCGTCCGACCCCAAGCTTTTCCCACTCGAAAGGGCATCATCAATGACTTCAATGATTTCTTTTTCCAAGATAGAGGCATCAAGTAAGGATCGAAGGTTGTGTGGGATCCTATGAGCCGAAACCCTAGAGATGGCCGCCATGCAGTCTCATCTATGGGGGGAGAGGAGAGTCGAGATCCCCAAAAGTCTCGTAAAATGTTCTTCAATGATTCCGATATTTTCTTCCTCCGTATTGCACACGCCATTTGAGTCTAGCAATAAGGGGATCGATTCTCTGTTTTGTTTCCTTTTAAGGATGTTGCCTTCGTTACTAGTGGTAAAGCCGTCTTCTTTGCTTGTAATGTAGCCCTCCTGATTGGTTTCTTTTTTGTTAGGGATCTCAAAGGCTTTGACGCTGGTGTCCACCTCAAACTGGTTCCTACCTGGGTAATCAAGCTCATTAATTTCCTTTTCCAGATTGCAATACAAGTTGTTTGGGGGGTATCTAGAGTATGGTTCATCTTAGAAGTCACCCTAGGACTTCTTTTCCTTCTTCCGACTTCCGTGAATCCATCTGAACCAGTTTCTAGGTTTCGGGAGCCCTTAACTTCCTCTTCGTTCACCTGGCAATTCAATGTCCCATTGTTGTCTTGAGTTTTCTTGGCTGCTTCTTATTTTTGTTTGCTTTTTTGTCTCAATGGGCAATCTTTAATCCTGTGGCCTTGTTGGCCACAATGAAAACACGAGTTCGGTAGGTTTTTGTAATTAACGTCTTGTTCCCAGACATCCCCTTCGCCCAGGTCCACTTCGATCTTTGATGGAGGCGGCGTATTGAGGTCAGCCTCGACACAGATTTGAGGGTGCCACCGAGCATTGAAAGAGTGCCTCACACCTTCATAAATGAGGCCTCCTACATCCTCCCGCGATGCGAACAACTTACCGATTGGGGATATGATGTCCCACACAAAGTTGTACAAGCATGGTAGGTTAGTGAGCTTGATCTAGAGAGGGTCGCGGAGAGATTTCGATTTCTCGAGAATAAAATTGGGGAACCATCTGAACAAGCACAAGGTCGCCTGCCCGAGTTGCTAGGTTCTGACACTGAGGTCTTGGAATGCCATATCTTCATTCTCAAAGACTAGCAACATATGACTAGCCGGTAAGAATTGACACTGGCTAATGATCAACCCGCGGGAGAACTCTTTTCGAAGCCACTGGCACACGGTTTCGAGCGGAGTTCTAGGGGCAAACACTTCTATGACGAGACAAACTTTCTTGAGCTCTTCTTGCGTTGACAGAATTGCAGCTGTACTAAGAGAGACCAAGGGAGGCTCAACACAAGATCCCCCCTCCAAAATAGGGGCCAGGTTACCAATCACCCCCTGGATCGGAGCCAAGTTACTTATCACGAGGGAGGGAACCGCCAGAGGCATGATAGAGACCCCGAAAGCACACTGGAGATAAACTCCTTTGTGTACCGGACTGGCCCTTCGAACAAGCCAATGTTAATAAACCTTCTTGAAACCCGCTTTAAGCTAAGCTGTCCCTGCCATTTTTCCTGTGAAGGTACAGCTCACGATGGAATGGCAAAAGACTTCTTTGCATGGGGTCATCAAGATCTCAGAGAAATCTCAAACACGAAGGATGAGGGTCGCACACAAAAGGAGGTAACTCGAATTTTGATTGAATGGCCGCATTTCTAAAGAAGAGTCTCGATTTTTCGAGTGAGAATCAAAATCTAAAAAATTTTGTTGGTTTCTGTAGAGCTCATGAAAACGCATAACTCCGATTTTATGAAGCCTTTTCCTTGATATGCCTTATTTGGGCCTAGAGAAACCAAGAGATGGACAACCGGTCAGTCCCACGATGGAGGCTCAACCGGGCAGTCGCGAAGCTAAGTTAACTAATCGCCTTCCTTGTCAATCGCGACCGACACGCCGCGCGCACACGATCGACACTGTAATGGACGCTCCTCTTTTCACTGAAAAGGTAACTCACGTGAAGCTTATGTGCGATCGACACGCCGCAGACGTGCATGTGAAGATTGGCAATGATTGGTCACGTGAAGCTCGCCCGCGATGGACATGTCCCCGACGTGCGATGGACACATAAAGATTGGCAGTGATTGGGCATGCGAAACACGCCCCCGACGGACACGCCCCCGATGCGCGATGGACGCTTCTTTGGTCACGTGCAATGGACATCACTTGTTATGACTGCCTTACGACACGCTCTACTGAGTTTTATGAACTGCTACAGCGACGCCTCCATCTGAGACTGCTTCAGCGACTCCAGCCGTCCGCCACTGCTGTGTTGTGTCTATGTGGGATTCCAGCGACGCCTCCATCCGACACTGCTTCTTTCAGAGTATCATTTTTCCGTCAGACACGGGGGGATTCCAGCGACGCCTTCGTCCGACACTGCTGCTTTCAAAGTATCACTTTTTGAGAAGTATATATGTTGGGCTGCATGTTAGAAAGCATTTTAAAAGCTCTAGAGATATTCACATCCTCTCTCCTAATAACAATTATAATATATTAAAGCGGATGCAATTATACAACACCTGACATAATAGTGGAGTACATTACAAGTCGAGATCCATGCAAGGAAGCTTCGTGAATCGTTCATCCAGTGATATGAGGAGGTGATGTACCTTACACCGTAATATAACAACATAATTCCATCACGTTTGCACTATTCCATGCATAGACAACATATTAATGTGAACTATCTTTCCGATCTGCAACATGTAAAATATGAATGCAGGTCATCAAATTCAATTTGATGATATTTAATGAGATTCCCACAAAGGGTTTATCTTCAAGCATTACGTGGATCAACATCCCCACTATATTCAATGTCCACTGTACATACTTGAACATCTAATGGAAAAATGTTTAAATGGGACGTTATTAGGGTACTAAAGCTGAATGGACGCAAGGAATACTCAAATCTTCTTTAGCCATACATCAACCTAAAGTTAATGCTTCTTTATTAATATGATAGAAGGTTCAAACAGAGGAGGAACTGATATCAACCATTCAATTTACATAGAATGATACAAAAGCTGGTGAGAATTGTGACATGAGTCGAACCGAGTAGAGAATCTCTCTTTGTCATCGTATGCCTCTAACCACATACTGTCACACACATTCGAGCATCACTTGTATTCAAAGAAGCAATGTAAAGATGTTAATTCGACTTCATCAAACAGAGATGTCAACACAAAAAAAACACACACGCACACACACATAAACATAAATATCGCCAGTCAGCACATAGCTGAAGAATCAATCAATATGAATGCTTGGAAGTGAGCTACGTTGATATTTCACTATACAAGTTGTTCGCTAGATTTAAATCTATCTTCACTGGCATCTGTGAATGCCAAGATAAGCATGAAGTGGACTTATGCTAGTAGTATTGTGTGCCACAATGCACAAGATGCTCATTTCTGAAAAGCACATGAATGTTCATAAATACAGCTGAATGCATTCAGTTTTCTCTGGCTTCCCAAGAAGATGTCAATGCTGATGCCTCTATTTCAGCTATTTCCATTTAGCTCTGCTTCTGCCTTTGCCATGGGATCTTCTGCTTCTGTCTCTTCAGTCTCCCCGGCCTTCTCTTGCATTGCTTTCTTCCTCTGTTCCTCCTCAGCAGCTCGTGCACTAGCTAACTGCTCCGCCTGAAGTCTCTGTATTTCTGCTTCTTGCTGCTGACGCTCAAACCAAGTATCTGCATCTGCCCACACTGCAAACAGAAACAAGACAATTAAGCAACTTCCAAATCAAAGTTGAAAAGAATTTATCCAACTCTAAGAAATGGTAACATACGTGGTTGAGATGCCCATCCTTGTTCACCACCCTTGATCCTGATTGGCTGAGCATAATTGACAGTCAACACTCTTCCGTAGAGTTCTGCATTGTGCATGTTATCCATAGCAGCTGTCGCATCTTCCTTCTCAAGGTATGTTACAAAACCAAAACCTCTATGCTTCTGTGTAGACTGATCCAAGGGTGTGGTTACATCTTTTATGTCCCCAAACGGGATGAAAGCAGCATGTAATATCGCTTCAGTTACATTTTCTTCCAGACCACCTACAAAGAATTTGTCTATCTGTATCTAATGTAGAATTTTCATAATTCGGCAGTTTATTTCATTGGATTTAAGGCCTCGGGAGTATTTACTCATGCTCTACTCTTATCTTTTCACATGTGTATATAAATCTAAGTGTATTTAAATCTAAAGATTCTCTAATTCCAACAGCACCACATGATAGTTAGACATTCCATCAAGTTTGTCTTTTTGTTCCAATCTACTTCTATAATCTCTCATCTTGGGAACAAGTTATGTATGTGCAACAAATATTGGAAGTAAGGTAGGCCCAATAATAAATCACAAGATCCTTCCAACACTTAAATTCATGCATGCATACACACCTTGAACCAAATAAGATAGATGAATGACGATGAATGACTATACAAATAGACAAGAGACGAGCTATGAACGAGTAGGAAAGAAGTTAACTTTTAAATAGAAACTACTTGATGAAGGAATAACTATACAAAATGCGTAATATACAAAATTTGGATAAAAGTCGAATATAAGATGGATCTAGATACAAGAATTGGAGAAAAGTGTGCCTACGAGTTAGTGAAAGTGAAAGTGTGCTGGAATATGAAGATAGAATAGTATGTTTGTGAGGAAAACAGCCTATGTGCTGAGATATAGAGTAAAAATCTGCAACCCTAACAGAAATTGGAATCTTCTATGATATATGCAGCCACAAAACCTTCTCCTCTTCAGATAGTAGGTTTTCCAACCCGATACAACCATAGTTGTTACTGATGGGATTCTGACTTCTGACTTCTGACAGGAATCTGACTTATGACGAGTTAGGAAAAATGTTTCTAACGTTGACATGTTCTGACGAGACCTAACATATACATCACTACTACAACATAAACATAAAACTTAACAAAAACAACGCGACTAGAATTGAAAAGTGCGAACTCCAAAGTACCATTCGACATTATCTAAAGCATATGCCATATGCTATGAACCATAAATGTAAACTATGAGATTGTGAAAATAGAGTCAGAAATGAAAACAATAAAAAGTGATCAATTATCAATCTCTTAAATTTCATCATCATGATCATCAGTGTTAGCATCATAATCATGTGTAGACCAAATGAACAATTTCAGTGTCCCGATGCATATCAGAAATAAGCATAATATCATCAGTATGTAACAGCAAAGAGATCCACGTTCTTGCCAGCTCAGTCCCTGTATCAACTCTATAAATGTAAGCTTAAACCTCATCACATACATGCAAAAAGGTGCTGACGAGAATGCACAACCTTGCTTCACCCCTATAGTGGAACAAACTGGATTAGAGATCCCCTCTAGGATCTTACATGCCCCATTATTGATATGTATAATGCTAGGATTTCCCATATTGGCACTGTTGATGTCCCCATTGTTTGGAAATGGTGTATCACACTGGCTTTGGAACTGTGCCAAAAGGTTTGCAAAAGTCTAAGGGAAGCAGCAATAGATCCGTGCAACATGCAATTTATCCTCGTCAATAATGGCTCTCGGATATAATTAAGAGTGGAAAAGCATCTTGAAAAGCATATCTGCTTGTCCTAGTGCCTATATTTTTTCTTTCTCTACCCACTTTCCTAACAGCTTCTCAAGGGACACATACAAACATGTTAATGTCAGACCAATTATAATGATAGGCTAGATGTCAGGCTCCATACAATCAGTCCCCTACCTTTAAGGTAGGCACAATAGTGGACATTGCTTAGGTTGGCCGATGTGATGATTGACATGGAGTGGAGTATAATAGACTCCATGGGTCTATGTTAGATGAAGAAAAGGAGCGCATAGAGTTGTAGCTAGAGCTCATTACAGTGGGATGGAAGACCTATGGTTGCTCCATCATCTCAGATGCATGGAGTGATAATAGAAGCCTCCATATCATTAACATTTTTGTCTCTAGTTGTTTAGAAAATTGGAACCTATTTCTTACGAGCTATTGATGTGAGTCATGCGAGGGTATGCATCATTGGGGAGTTTTATCTTTCAACATATAAAAACCACTATTCTTGAAATCAATGCAGAGAACATTGTACAAGTTATAACGGACAATGCTTCCAATTGCAAGAGAATGGGGGAATTAGTTGAGAGAATTCCCTAGTATTATGTGGACTTCATGTGTCGCATATTGCATAGATCTTCTCTTTGAAGATCTTGCAAAATTACCATTGCTTGCATCTTTAGTAGCAGATCCAAAACGTATAGTCGCATTCACTAAGAAGAACCATCAAGTGCTAGCTATTTTTTGATCATATAGTGCACATGACATGGTTCAACCTGCAAACACACGCTTTGCATACATCTACTTAGTGTTCCGCAGACTTAACATGGTTATGGATTCTCTGCGTATACATGATATTACACGATATGTGCAACGCAAAGTTTTAGATGAGGACTTTTTTACTAAGATCCAGACTATATTGCTTATTTTGAAATACATTTATATAGTCTTCCATATACTAGACCAAGAGGGATCCACTCTTGGTCTAATGTATCATATGTACACATGCATGCGAGGCGATTGCTAAGTTTTAGACAAGGATTTTTTGATTGAGATCCAAACTATATTACCTATTTTGAAATACAATACATTTATATAGTCTTCCATATACTAGACCAAGAGGGATCCACTCTCGGTCTAGTGTATCATATGTACACATGCATGCGAGGCAATTGCTGCATCCATGGCAGTGATTCCTTCCAAGCATGTCCATCGATTATTTATAATGACCATTGGTCAAATAATCAATGTGTTAATGTATAATTTGTTTTACATTTCTTTAAGGAGCGAGGATGTACTTCAGAAGATTGATTCACGCTAAGACCACTTATCTCGGCCCATTCACGGATTTTCAGCCTGACTATATCCTTTCTTCAAGGGACCTGCATTATGGTCAAAGGTTTCCCTTTGACTTATGAAGGATCAATATATGGAGAAAATTTTCACAAAGGAGGAGCAGATAGCATTTGTCAGCGAATTCACAGGGTACATGATCGTGATTGCCTATGGCAAAAGTACCTCGCTTCGTGCAAAGGTGACCATCAAGGTGGTCAAGTGCATTCGGTTCAATGCTTTCGATGTCTTTAAGGTGCGACCGAACCTTACATCCCAAGTAAGGTGCGTAAGATTCATTTAGGGTTCATTATGTGTGTTTAAGGTGCCAAGATCTTACCTTTCCTTTGGGGAAAGGTGTGTTCCTTAAAATCATAATATAGACTAGTATATAGTATATGCAAGCTTTCAAATGTGGTAAAAAATTCAAATCATGTTGCTATGGTACATTCTATGTGGGATCAACAATTGTTGATATCATATGTCACTACGTGTGTGGCATGTATCACAGTGTGTGTCAGACATGTCAGCCAAATCTGTGTGATGTACATTGCATGTGCATGTGTGTCTCACTGGAAGCTCTTGACATCATTTGTCTCTATGTGTGACCAATGACCAATGGCATGGGTGCATAATATGTTCACGTGTGTGACATGTATGATGTGATGTGTGATATGTGTGACCACAAGCTATGTATGTGTGACATCAATCATGTCTGATGTGTATGTGTGATATGTCACGTGTTTATGACGTGTGTGTTTATGTGTATGTGCACTGTAGTCTCTGACGTGTGTGTGACTCTTGACGTGTGTGGGGCGAAAAATGCTCAAGAAATGCTTTTCTCTAGGAAAAGGCCGGTAGTTGATGACAATACAAGATAGTAGATGCACATGAACCAAAGTACCCTAAAGGTTAAGTGTCTGATTTATCAACAAACCAAAAAACCTAAACGCACCAATTGAACCTTACAAGGAACCGAACCGAACTGATATGTTTCATCGTACTGAAAATTACCAAAGAACCACATCTACTCATAAGGTTCGGTTCGAACCGAACCAAATAGAACCTTTCACAGGTTAAGTTCTCGAACTATGTCAACCATGGTTACCATGTGAACCTTACAGTGGTGGAAGCATTATGGGTATTGTTGGGGATAAAGGCCCCAAGGACTCTCCTTTTGTATGTTTTGACCCTTCCATGTGAAAGCTCTCTTCAAGAGTTTTCCAAACATATTTTTGTAATATTTGCTCTGCGGCCTTTTTCAATTGGTATCAAAGCTTTGAGTTGTTCTATCGTGACAAAGTTGCCCAAAGTGCTTTTCTACTTCACCTTATGTTAAGCTCAAAGCTTTTTCTTGCATTTGGGAGAATTTCATTGCGAAAAACCTTCTTTTTTTGCGATAAAAGTGTTGTTTTGGAGGATTACTTGAGCCCCTGCAAAGTTGAAACAAAGTTTGGGTTTTTTAGAGTGTTTCATCTCGAAGAATCTCTTCTATTGTTCTTCTTGTATGCCCATAGGTCATTTTCAACATCCATATTGCTGATTTTTTCTTCTCTCTCATTTGCAGTGGGAGAACATGTACAAAGATTAAGGAAGTGCATACTTGCTGGAAACTTATTATAGCAAGTCATTTCTCTGATTTTACAAGTCATATTGCTGCAAAAATTGGGGCTTTTGTGAAAACAAGCACCCATTGACTTTGTTTTGCATCTATGTATGCCATTGTTGGTTGAAAAACAACAAATTCGTTGTTTTTTATGCAATTACAGCTTGCTGAAATTTTTTGAAAATTTTTGCGGAAAATTTTGAAAATTGATTTTTGCAAGTTTTGAACAGTTTTTTGGCTTAATTTCTCAGCTATAAACTTGTAAGGTGATTGCGCACAGGACTACAGGTGAACTTTACCTTTTTTGTTGAAATTTTGAAGCTCTCAATGTGCAAACATGGATTCTACCTCCTCTCATGTCAAAAGCTTGTTTGAGATAAGAGATTTGAAGGTAGCAGTTTTGATTTGTGGCAAGAGAGAATGTTGGGCATCCTCTTTCTTAAAGATTGTGAAGGGGCTCTTGAGGAAGTCAAACATGAAGATATGACAGATGAAGCATGGATAAACTTAAACAAGAAGGCCATCACTTACATCAAGATGGCTGTATCAGATGAAATCTTCATGGATTTGAAAGGCCTTACAATGGCTTTTGAGATATGGGAGAAGTTGAAAGCCACTTATGAAAATACCACGCCTGTAAAATTTAAATCAAGTGCATCTTATGTGTAAGCTAGTGTGTATGTAGCTTGATGAGCCAAAAAGTGCAATTGAACACTTATTTGCTTTTACAAGTACTATTTCACAATTGTAGGACTCCGGATTACCTGCATTTGATGATAAGCTAAAAGTCATCTTCTTGTTGATGATCTTACCTGATTCATGGGAAACACTGGTTGTTTCACTTTCGAATAGGCCCAATCTTACCTTTGATGGTGTAAGGGGTTCTATTTTGAATTAGGAAATCAAGAGGAAAGCTAATGGAGAAGGAAGTGGTTCAACCAATGTGGCTAGAGGAAGAACAGAAAAGAAAAGTGGAAATGTACACAAGAACAAGAGCAAAAGCAAAGGCAAGACTGAAGTGACTTGTTACCAATGTGGTAGGAAAGGTCACAAGAAGCCTGATTGCAGATACTACAAAGCTGAACTAGAAAGAAAGAAGATCACAGGTGATAGAAAGAAAAAAGACACCAAGAATGAAGCTCATCACACTCAAAGAACAAGGACAAAGGGAAGGCCAATAAGGCATCTAGTGTCGTCATTGGGAAGCTATCAGATGCAGATCATGCCGAAGTTATTGATGCTTCTGTTAATATTCATGCACAAGATATGCAAATCACAAAGAGGGATTTGATTGATGCCTCTTACTGTGAATGATGCTTTGTCACAAACATGGATTGTGGATTCAGGTGCATCGTTCCATATTACTCCTATAAAGGAGTGTTTTACTACCTTTTACGCAGGCAGTCATGGACATGTATATCTTGAAAACAACCATGCTTGTTCTATTGAAAGTATGGCATAGTGCATCTCACTACGGATGGTACTAATGAGCTGGTTTTGCATGATGTAAGGTATGTACCACGCATCAAGAAAAGTTTATTGTCTGTTTGGCAAATGGATATGCATGGATATACTACCCTCTTTGAGAAGGAGTCATGGAAGCTTATCAAAGCCTAGATTGTTGAAGGTACAAAGAAAGGGAATCTTTATTGCTTGCATGGTAAAGCCTTGTTGGACAAGTTTATTGCTTTGGCTGAAATCCATTCACATATGGATTATGGCATAAAAGGCTTGGCTACATGAGCCAAAAGGGCCTTGATAAACAATGTAATTTGGACAAGTTTGATGCTAAAGGCTCAAAACTTGATTTTTGTAATGAATGTCAACATGGTAAGCAAGTAAAGAATTCTTACTACTCTGATGTCTCTCATAAGTGTAATGTGCTTGATCTTGTTCATTCTAATGTTTGTAGCATGCCCACAAAATCTATGGGGGGTTCTCTTTACCTTGTTTCTTTTGTTGATGACTACTCTAGGAAGCTTTGGGTATATTTGTTAAAATATAAAGATGAAGCCTTTGCTGCAGTTAAGAAATTTCATGCATTTGTGACCACCCAAACAGGCAGAAAGCTGAAATGCTTACATACACATAATGGGTGTGAGTTTACAAGTGCTGAATTCAATAGATTTTCTGAAAATCTTAGTATTAAGAGGGAGCTAACAGTCCCATACAGCCCCTCTTCCAACGGTGTGGCTGAAAGGTATAATAGGACTTTATGTGAGAGGGTGAGACGCATGTTGTCCACAGCTCATCTCCCTCATGGATTTTTGGGGAAAGGCTTTGAAAACTGCAGTTCATGTTTGTAATCGATCCCCTCATATGTCCTTAAAAGGTAGCATTCTAGAAGAGGTTTGGTCTGGCAAACCAGCTTCATATGACCACCTACACATCTTTGGTTGCGATGCTTTTGTGCATGTAAGACCTAAGTTGAGAAGTAAGTTGGATCCAAAGTCCATGAAAGGAATCTTCATGGGTTATGGAGATGAAGGTGAAATGGGCTATAGGATTTGGCTACCTCAACTCAAGAAGGTAAAACGCAGCCGAGATGTTGTATTTAATGAGGCGAGGCTGCTGAAAAACAATTGTGCCTCTGACGATGACCATAAAAGAGTCAAATTTCAGCATGTACAGCCACCAGTTAAATCTGATATGAACCCTCAAGATGCACCACATATGGCTGGAAATAACAATGAGCCCGTGGTTATTGAGCCAGATGATGCTGAACAGCAAAATGAGACTCCAGACGGGCGTATGCAGCGACCTATTCATGCTGAAAAGGGGGTTGGAAATGTACAGCAGCCCATTAACAATGAAGAAGCTGATGTACCTCCTGATGTAGATCCATTGCCGGATAATGTGGATCATTGGGTAAGAAGATCTACACGTCCTAGGAGGCCAATGAATAGATATGATCCCTCTATAAATTACATTATGTTATCAGATGAGGGTGAGCCTCTCACTTATAAAGAGGCAAAGCTATGTGAGCACAAGAAGAAGTGGGAGTTAGCCATGCAGAAAGAGATGAAGGCCTTGCATGCATACAATACTCGAGATTTGGTTGAGTTACCCAAAGGTAGGAAGGTCATTCCCAACAAGTGGTTGTACACAATCAAAACTGTTGATGGCAAACACAAGTATAAGGCAAGGCTGGTTGTTAAAGGATATGCCCAAAAGGAGTGCATTGATTTCCAAGAGGTGTTCTCTCTAGTGGTTAAAATAACCACATAATGTGTGTTGTTTGCTCTCACAGCTGCCTTGGATTTGGAGTTATTCCAAACGGATGTTAAAACAATCTTTTTGCATGGTGATTAAGACGAAGAGCTGTACATGAAACAGCCAGAAGGATATGCCATACTTGGAAAAGAGCATCTGGTATGCAAGCTGAAAACAAGCTTATATGGGCTGAAACAGGTCCCCCAAACAATGGTATAAGAAGTTTGATGCATTTATGTTCAAACATGGATCAAAAGAAGCCATACAGACCACTGTTTGTACATTAAAAAGGATGAAGATGGCAGCCCAATCATTCTTGTGCTGTGTGTAGCTGATATGCTGCTGGCTGGGAAGAAAAAAAGCACTCTGAATGCTCTAAAACAGCAGCTGAACTCTGCATTCTCAATGAAAGACCTTGGGGAAGCTGAGCATATTCTTGGTATGTGCATAGAAAGGAATAGGCAGCAGGATACTTTGCATTTATCCCAAGAAAAGTACATCGAAAAAGTGCTGGACAGATTTAATGTGGCTGATACTAAGCCCCTTGCCATTGCAGCCACATGTTAAGCTTTCCAAAGATGACTGTCCCAAAGATGATGATGCAGCCAATTACATGAAAAGTGTTCCATATGCATCAACTTGTGGTTCACTAATATATGTTATGGTTGCCACTCGGCCAGACATTGCTCAAGCAGTGGGAGTTGTTAGTAGGTTCATGGCTTATCCTGGTAGAGCTCATTGGGAGGCAGTCAAATCTATCTTGAGATATTTGAAAGGGACCAAAGGTAAATGCATGTGTTATGGAAAGGGTCCATTGGAGTTAAAAGGATTTTGTGATTCAGACATGGCAGGTGATGTGGACACACACAAGTCCACAAGTGGCTATGTATACACCCCTGCAGGTGGAGCTATTTCATGGTGGTCTAGACTTCAAAGGATAGTTGCACTATCTACTACAGAGGCTGAACATATTTCAACCATAGAGGCTTCCAAAGAAGCCATTTGGTTTGCTCGCTTGTGGAGCGAGTTTGGGATGCCTGAGAAGGCACCTGTTCTTGGATGCGATAGCCAGAGTGCCTTATGTTTGGCAAAGAATGCCATGTTTCATGCTCGCACAAAGCATATTGATGTGAGATACCACTTCGTCAAAGAGGTGTTAGAGGATGGCCTGATCACTTTGATCAAGGTCAACACTTCACAGAATCCTGCAAATGCTCTCACGAAGTGTCTACCCAAGGCACAACATCAGCTATGTATACAGATGCTGGGAGTTACTTAGCTTAAAGGAGCCTCCTTAGTCATTTAAGTGGGAGATTGTCGGGGATAAAGGTCCCAAGGACTCTCCTTTTGTATATATACCAGAATGAATCCAGGCAAACCCCAAATTCACCCTCAAATGAAAGTGCAACTATAAGCTCATGGTCATCAACCACAAGACTATATAGCATATCAGCTCCAATATACATAGTATCCACTCAATACTATGACATCCCCACTAACGTCATCAGTGCCCAATAGTGGGTATAGAACTCAGAGTGAATACATGCTCAAACACGCACCCCACAACGCACACACCACGAGCATGAACTCACAAGAAGCTCTGCGAACTGAGTTTCTATCACTTCCGAAAGTGATGAGCAAACTCAGTCATAATGAAGCCTAGCACAAAATGCAAACAAAAGATAGGAAAAATTACAGAAAATGCATAGCTGATAGGGTATACACACCTATAAACTGGCCATAACTCGAACGAAGAATCCAAAAGTGAAAACTGCATGTCCACTAATACGACAGTCATATATACCAAAATGAATTCAAACAAACCCCAAATTCACCCTCAAATGAAAATGCAACTATAAGCTCATGGTAGTCAACCACAAGACTATATAGCATATCATCTCCAATATGCACACTATCGACTCAATACTATGACATCCCCACTAACGTCATCAGTGCCCAATAGTGGGTATAGAACTCAGAGTGAATACATGCTCACACATGCACCCCACAATGCACACAGACCACGAGCATGAACTCACAAGAAGCTCTGCGAACTCACGAGCATAAACTCTCCTTTTGTATATTTTGACCCTTACATGTGAAAGCTCTCTTCAAGAGCTTTCCAGACATATTTTTGTTATATTTTTCGAACACCAAATTGGGGAGTTATAGGCATTTACATTATTTTTATGACTTTCGATCATTGGCCATGTGTAAACATGCCCAAATGACCTAAGAGTCACTTATCAATAAGACTTGGTCCCAAACCTCTCATAACTTGATTGGGACTTCTTTAACTTGAGCTTCTCCATCTCCAAATTTATGCGTAGGTTTCTCTCTCTACTTTCTCTCTCCTCATGGAGAAGCCCACTCAATTGGTGTTTGGCACAACCGAGCACACCATCATGTAGCTCTCCGCAACCTCTTTCAGGTATGGTCACCCAACTATTGCACCGGATGCCCTTCGAGTCTTTCACAAGTATAGTGGTTTATTCAATTGAATTATTTATTGGAATATAATAAAATTTGATTTGATTTTTTATCATCGATTTGGTTTAGGACGCTTTCGCTTCTACATCAGAAGCAAAATAGGAGTTTGTTCTCACTTTTGCACACAGTTGAAAAATCGATTGAGTGTCACAGTTGGAATGTATGGTTTTTTATAAGGCCAATTTATGCCTTGCACAAGACCTACAGAAGTTGGAAGGTCCCAAACACATATGAACATTCAACATTACCATTTTGGTAGTCATACTTGTGTTTTTAATGGTTACATGGTGTAATGCTATAATTTGTTTCCATTATAGGTTCCCCCACATTATTGGATGACTTAGTAGATACAAATACGAATGTCACAGCTTGCATTTGTGATGAGCAAGAGGACATCTACCCATAGTACAAAGAGAGTTTTAAAAACAAGTTTTAAAACGTTTAGTATGCAGAGTACTATAAACATGGAAATAAAAAACGAATATTTTATTTTGACGCAATCTTTCTTATTTTTATTTTTAAAATAATCCATGAATAATGCATATCTAACATTCATTTACATATCTAGTGCTAAAGCCCTTGCAAAAATTGCATTCCCAAGATGTAAGGCTATGAATTTTCACATGGTTATATAGGATATCGGGAGTTGTACCCATGTTGAAACTTAGGACTGAATCTCTCTCTCTCTCTCTCTCTCTCTCTCTCTCTCTCTCTCTCTCTCTCTCTCTCTCTCTCTCTCTCTCTCTCTCTCTCTCTCTCTCTCTCTCTCTCTCTCTCTCTCTCTCTCTCTCTCTCTCTCTCTCTCTCTCCCTCCAAACGGCGAGAAGTCAAAGAGAGCGGAAACTCTCTCTCTCTATGTGCCCCAAAGAGAAAGAAAGCAAAGAGGACAAGAGAAGGCAAGAGTGTGTGCGCAAGGAAGAGAGGGACACTGGGCACAAGAGATTGAGAGGTTGCAAGAGTGAGCAACAGGGCAAGTGTGTGTACAAGACTTAAGCAAAGAGGCAACACTATTTTGCTCAAGGCAAGAAGAGACTAAAATGAAGCTCATGGATAACTACAACATAAAAAATGTGTCCCAAATGTATACTGAGGAAAAAAAAAGCCCTCATATGACAAAAAAATGTATTAGGACGTTTGAAACATTCGAACGTCCTAAATGCTTTTTATTTCTTGAAAAAAACGTGTTTTCTTTTTAACTATGCATCTATCGTGTGTTACATCTTGAGCTTGAGAAGCGTGGATAGGAGAGTGACACGAGCTTGTTCACGTGCCATGGTGCAACGAGATATCTCTGATATTCCATCTACTAGTTCAGTAGTAGCACGGAGGCCCAGGCTACCTACACGATGTAGAGCTATAGTGATAGATGAAGATGATATCCGAGAGGTAAAGGCTTCGACAATAACTATCAGAGAGTCGGAGTTTGACGTTGAAAGAAATGTTATTTCTTTTGGAGACATTCCTTCATAATCTTCATCATTAGATGGCTTAGATGATTAGATTTACTGTTATCTTCATCATTGTATCTTCTTGTCACTGATATTATAATTTAGTCGCGACTCACAAGTGACCATTGGACTATGATCCACCAATTTTGTGTACTTGCAATGCATTGTGGTTAGTAGATCAGTGAAGGCAATTAGGTGCATTTGGTTTGGTGTGTTTTGTGCGTTTAAGGTTCGACTTCCAAACCTTATCTTCGAGGTAAGGTGTATAAGGTTCGTTTTATATATATATATATGTGTATGTGTGTCATAGTGGAAAGCAACGTTTTCGCAACGGCAACGGCAACGGGTTAGCAACGGGTTAGCAACGAGGGCAACGTCTGGACCTAGGAGTTGCGATAAAGTTATTTATTTTTCAAAATTTTTATATGTTTTTTTCACATATTTTGGGTCCTATGATATGTAATAAGGTGGGATATGACTATATATACCATAAAATACTTATTACAATATAAGATATATCATAAATAATAGAGATTATCAATCTAACTTGAAAGTTGAAACTTGGTCGTGACTCGTGATTATATCATAACCCTCCACACAGCCTTAAGATTATATCAAATACAATTATCTCAAATACATCATCATTATATCAAAATTCAAATACAATCATAACATCAATAATCATAACATCATCATCATCTAGATTCTAGATTCTAATTTCTAACAACATAATGATCATAACACTTAACTTTCAAGTTTCTAGTTTCTAAGTAGTAAGTTCTAACTTCTAACTTTTAACAAATTACAATAAACATCATGATTTATAATATAAATGATAACACCTGGCATCATAGTACATACATGTCACATGATCATATCATCGTTCATACATCAAAATAAAACAATAGAGATCACTATGACAAATGATAAATCATAAATCATATGAATCATGACGCATGGCATAAATCATAAGTGGCAAATGATAAATATAAAGTCACGATTCACAAGTGAGTCATGATAACTGTCCACTCAGCACAGTCATCACAATAGTAAATACATATCATGAAATACCAAATGTCAAACATGAAATGTCAAAGCCTCAAATGTCAATAATCAAACTCTGTCACTCTGACATGGTGTCAGATGACAAATCATCACTCTCATCATCATCATCATCATCATCATCATCATCATCATCATCATCAT
>CM035428.1:148004469-148006969 GCA_020310875.1 Ceratopteris richardii
CTTGAAAGATTGTGACAGGGCATTGGAGGCAGAGAAACCAGAGGACATGTCGGAAGATGCATGGTTTACTTTGAGCAAGAAGGCCATTATATACATTAAGATGGCTGTATCAGATGAGATTCTAGTAGATCTCAAAGGTTTGACCACTGCTTTTGAGCTATGGGCAAAACTCAAGGCGACGTATGAAAATACTACGCCTGTTAACCAATTACACATGATGCGGAAGCTTGTTGGCATGCAGCTTGATGAGTCCAAGAGTACAGCTGAACACTTGTCATCGTTTACAGGTACTTTGTCACAATTGCAGGACTCAGGAATGCCTCCTTTCGATGATAAGCTTAAAGCCATTTTCTTGATTATGACATTGCCTGACTCTTGGGAGACATTGGTAGTCTCATTGTCCAATAACCCCAACTTGACTTTTGATGGTGTTAGGGGTTCTATTCTTAATGAAGAGATCAGGAGAAAAGCAAGTGGAGAAGGAGGTAGCTCAGCCAACATGGTTAGAGGCAGGACAGATAAGAAGAGTAATTATGCACAGAGGAATAAGAGTAAAAGCAGGGAAAGGGGGAATAGCAGCAAAGGCAAAAGCAATGATGTGACATGCTATCAGTGTGGCAGGAAAGGTCACAAGAAACCCGATTGCCGCTATTACAAAGCAGAGCTTGATAGGAAGAAGAATTCTGGAGATAAGAAGAAGGACAAGAAAGAAGACAAGACTGATGCACAGGACAGCCAAAAGGACAAGGAGAAGGCCAATGTGGCTTCTAGTGTAGTCATAGAGGAGCTATCAGATGCAGAGGACATTTTATGCGCTACTTTCTAAGCTGATGACACTCATGCATTTGATCCTTCTCTAAATGGTCATGCACAGGACATGTCAATCACTAAGAGTGATGTCATAGATGCTTTGTTGACCGTCAATGATGCATTGGCCCAGACTTGGATAGTAGATTCTGGTGCTTCATTCCATGTGACTCCTATCAAGGAGTGTTTTTCTACTTTTATTGCAGGAAGCCATGGCCATGTATACCTTGGAAACAATCATGCATGTTCCATTGAGGGTATTGGCACAATGCATTTCGCTACAAATGGCACTAATGAGCTGGTCTTGCATAATGTGCGTTATGTACCAGGGATCAAGAAGAGCTTAACTTAAAGAAGCTTGATGCTAAAGGCACAAAGCTTGACTTTTGTAATGAATGTCAATATGGAAAGCAAGTAAAACGTTCCTTTTATTCTGGTGTGTCTCGTAAGTCTTGTGTACTTGATCTTGTTCATTCTGATGTATGTAGCATGCCCACCAAATCTATGGGGGGTGCTTTATATTTCATCTCCTTTGTTGATGATTTTTCTAGAAAAATTTGGGTTCAATTGCTTAAATCAAAGGATGAAGCATTTGCTGCGTTTAAGCGTTTTCATGCATTTGTGACCACCCAAACAGGTAGAAAGCTGAAATGCTTGCGTACGAACAATGGTGGTGAGTATACAAGGGCTGAATTTCAGAAATTTTGTGAAAATTTGGGCATTAAGAGGGAGCTTACTGTTCCATACAGCCCCTCTTCTAATGGTGTGGCTGAACGTTACAATAGGACACTTTGTGAGAGGGTGAGATGCATGCTGTCCACAGCTAATCTCCCTCATGGATTTTGGGGAGAGGCACTCAAAACTGCAGTACATGTGTGCAATAGATCCCCTCACATGTCTTTAAAAGGTGACATCCCTGAAGAGGTTTGGTCTGGCAAACCTGCTTCATATGATCACTTACGTGTCTTTGGCTGCGAGGCGTTTGTGCATATAAGGCCTGAGCTGAGAAACAAGTTTGATGCTAAGTCCATTAAAGGCCTCTTCATGGGATATGGTGAAGAAGGTGAAATGGGCTACAGGATTTGGATACCTCAGCTCAAGAAGGTCGTACGCAGCCGGGATGTTGTTTTTAATGAGGCAAGGCTGCTTCAAAACAATTGTGCCTCAAAAGATAACCATAAAAGGGTAAGATTTCAGCATGACCAGCCACCTGTTAGGTCCAATTTTGACCCTCAGGATGCACCACAAAGGACTGAAAATGTTGACGATCCAGTGGTTTTTGAGCCAGAAGATGTTGGACAGCAAAATGAGGCTCCTGAAGGGCATATGCAGCCGAATAATAATGCTGAAAATGGTGCTGGAAACAATGGACAGCAGCATAATAATAATGATTTGATCATACCACCTGATGTAGACCCATTGCCTGACAATGTGGATCATTGGGTGAGAAGATCTACTCGTCTTAGAAGGAATGTGAGTAGATTTGATCCTTCATTGCATTACATTTTGTTGACAGATGAAGGTGAGCCTCTCACATACAAAGAGGCAAAGGCATGTGAACACAGCAGCAAGTGGGAGCTTGCTATGCAGGAAGAGATTAAAGCTTTGCATGCTAATGATACTTGGGATTTGGTTGAATTACCCAAAGAAAGGAAAGCCATTCCTAACAAATGGGTGTATAAAATCAAAACGG
>CM035428.1:148014469-148026969 GCA_020310875.1 Ceratopteris richardii
ATGGAACACATGGTTCTTCGCAACTTCCAATGCTCTCTGACTGTCAGTGAAGATGGTGGTGGCAGAAGATTGACCAACACCCAAATCAGCCATAAGGCGTCTGAGCCAAACACACTCAAGAATCGCTGTGAAATCTTCCCTATACTCAGCCTCACAACTGGAAGTGACCAAAGTAGGCTTCTTCTTGCTCAACCAAGATATACATGAGCTACCAAGCATGAAGCAAAAACCACTGATGGACACACAAGTGTCATAGCAACCAGCCCGATCACTGTCAGAAAAAGCATGCAAATCTGGCGGTAGTGATCCCCCCTTGGGATAAAACAATCCAAGTAACCGGGTACCACTCAAGTAGCGAAAGATGCACTTAACCGCCTGCCAATGCTTGACACCTGGGCAATGCATAAACCTGCTCATATGTGAGACAGCAAACTGAATATCTGGCTGAGTAATGCATAAGTAAATCAAGCATCCAACAGCCTGCTATAGAGAACAGCATCAAAATGCATCTCAAGCATCATGAAGACTCAATCGTAAACCTGTTTCCATAGGAGTGGCAACAGGCTTACAATCTTCAAGGCCAAAACGCTGCAATAATGTGTCAATATATTTTGTTTGACACAAAGCCATTCCACCATCAACTTGCATAAATTGAATGCCCAAATAGTGATGCAAATGCCCCTCATCAGACATCTCAAATGAGGCATGCAAATCAGCCTAAAAATCAGCAATATGCGTGTCATGAGGACCAGTGAGCAGCATGTCATCAACATATACCACAATGATCAAAAGCACATCATTAGCACGCTTAACATATAAGGTGCTTTCAGTTGGACTGTTCTCAAAACCATGTGCAATCAGATAGGCATGTATCTTTTCATACCAAGAAGGCGGTGCTTGCTTTAAACCATATAACGCCTTCTTTAACTTGCACAAAGCCACGGGGCTGATAAACATACACTTCTTCATGCAAGTCACGATTCAGAAATGCTTTTTTAATGTCCAACTGATGTACATTCCAACCATGATGAGCTCCAAGTGCACAGATGCTACGAACAGTAGTCATTCGACAAGTAGGAGCAAAGGTTTTATCAAAATCAATGCCTTTTTCCTACGCATAACCCTTTGCAACAAGCACTACTCCGTCAAGTTTACCCTTCAGCTTGTATACCCACTTTGTGCCAATGGCCTTCTTGCTAGGAGGCAAGTCACATAAAGACCGGGTACCATTCTTCATTATAGCATCATATTCAGATTGCATAGAAGCCATCCAATTTTCTGAATTTTGTGCTTCTTCAAATGAAACAGGCTCATTCTCATCACAGAGACTAGACTCAGCCATAGCATAGCAATCTAATGCAAAAGAGGCACTATGAGAGCCTGACCGAGTACGATATGATAGAGATGCATCTAATTTGTTATCACGCAAGGTCTGCGCCAACCATTTTGGCATAGTTTTTGCCTGCTCAATATCAGCTCTCTCATCGACAAGTGCATCATGTAAATCTGCATCAGAAATGGGGTGATCTGCATCATCACATGAAACCTACAAAGGCTAAGAAGTTTCCTCATTAGGACCAGCACTAGACTGTTCACCTCTAAAAAGAGGCAGCAAAGTATCATACATGCTTTTGGAGTTAACAAATGTCTCCTTAGTACATGAAAGCAATGGCTGAATAGCATCTTCCACAAAAACAACATCACGGCTAACCAAAATGCGTTTAGTATGTGGATGATACAGACGATAGCCTTTACTTTTAGAACTTTACCCAACAAAAATATGTTTTACTACTTTATCATCCAATTTTCTGCGATGTTGTCCAGGCACTAATGCATATGCCAAAGAACCAAAAACACGAAGATGAGCAACAGATGGCTTGCGACCATGCCAAACCTCATATGGAGTGATACACTACAGTGCTTTAGTGGGATACCTGTTAAGTACATATGTTGCACACGTGACAGCCTCAAGCCAGAAACTATGTGGTAAAGCTTGACTCTTGACCATACACCTTGCCATCTCCATGAGTGACTTGTACTTTCGTTCAGCAACTCCATTCTGTTGAGGTGTATACGGCACTGTACACTGATGTTTTATATTATGTACTGCACATTCCAAATCATTTACAAATCTTTTCATAGTCTATGAGCTTATACAACCCACGACATAAAATGCAAGAAGCAATAATGACGTCGCCATTTGAAAGATCATAAACTGTACATCTCTCATCAACAAATTTCACAACCAAGCCAATCTTGGCTAACGCAAAAACTGATAACAGATTTTTCTTGATTCCTTGCACAAACAAAGCATCTGACAAAGTGAAAGAGCTACCATCAGCAGTAGTCAAAATGATCTTACCAACTCCCATAACACAATAGGAGTTGTTGCGCATGTAACGGTATTCCTTGTAGGGGAAGGCACGAGTGAAGAGAAGAAATTTCGCTGCGAGGTAAAATGTTTGGTCAGCCCACTATCAAAGTACCAAACATCTGAGTCTACTGCAGACATGCACTCCTCATGAGAAGATGGGCCAAAACTGCAAACAGTAGTAAATGCCCATTCTTCTTCCTGCACAAGATTAGCAGACTCTGTTTTCGGTGTAGAGGCCTCTGCAACAATCATTCCGGCCTCTTTCTTCTTTGCCTCTTTAGCAGCCAATTTTGGGAAGCTCTTGATGACATGATCATTTGCTTTACAGTATTTGCAAAACAATTTCTGCTTTTCTGATTACTTCTCATCTTTGTCTTCCTTCTTTGAATGTGAAACATTTACAGGTTTCTGCTTACTAGTAGAAGGGCTCCATTTACCTTTGCCCTTCTGACTAGCCAAGAAAACTTGATATGCAACACACATAATAGACCTCTTCTGCCTAGACTTGACTTCCTGCAACAGAACAGAGACTAACTCCTCAAATGACAAGGCATTTGGATTGCCTTTCATCATCAAACGAAGAGTAGGGGCAAAACTCTGATATGAGTCAGGAAGACCATTCAGAACAGTCTGCACAAGTCAGCTATCTGGTATAACTTCATCAACAAAAATCAACTGTTCTTTCAAATCCTTGATCTTTGTGAGAAAACTGTCCATAGAATCACCTTCATTCATGTGCTCGCTTTTCAATTGTTTTCGGAGGTAAGCAACACGAGCCTCATTCCTAGGCTAGTACAATGTGGTAAGTGTATCCCAAGCATCCTTAGTTGTCCTCCAAGAGCAAATGTGAGGAATAATAGCACGTTTGACAGACAAAGCTATCAATGCCTGTGCCTGAGCCATCATGGAGCGTAATCCATTATAAACACACTCATCAAGTAGGTTTGTAAGTATAATAAACATATACGCAAAAATGTTTGTGCAAGTTTAACCAAAACTTTAGTGCTGAATTTTCCAAATAAAGCCAACACAGTAGACTTCATGGTCACAAACGTAACAACTTATAAAGCATTATCCAAGACTAGCTTTACCCATGCAAGTTTTCCAATGTCCTCAAATAGAAGATCTAAACAATAACACGTGGACCTCGTATAAAAAATATGAGGCCATTGTTGCTCCACCAAGTATCCTTCTCTAACACAATTGGAAGCATTGTCCCACCAACCATTGCAAACAATACTACATCCAAATAATTTCCACTTTTCTCTTATCATTAGGAGGCACTCTTCAATACGTCTAACCTCATGGAGCTCAACTCCTCTCAATCTCTAGTATGAGGAAGCTTTGAAAGAAGTCCCTTCTCTCTAAACTGCATGAAGCATCTCCAAGGGCTTCTTACCTTCCAAAATGGAATATCTTCGGCAAAGAAAAAACGAAGAACAACTTTATATGCATCATCCCTAATTTGGCTATCAAGAGCCTTGTCCAATGATCCTACATGTTCTCCAACACTTTCCCCATTTCTTATTACATGGGATTCTCCAAAAGAATGCTCTAGAACCCTTGCATGTATTTTCCTGCATCAATCTTTAACATGTTGAGGTACCTTATCACATTCCCCACACCATAACCCTTTCGGGCAAGAATATGAGCCCTTCTGCGATTTGCACCTCTGTCCCAAGTGTGGGCACAAAACTTACACTTCACTGTCCAATTGCCTTTGGTAAGGCCTTCACCTTCTCACCATAGTCCCATTCAATTCCTTCCTTTCGAGGCATCTACACAACATCCAAAAACATCTCAATTAGTACTTAAAAATCTTAAGAGTCAAGACTCAATCACAATTCACTAGAAGTACATATGTATACAGTCAAAGATTATAGTACATTCATGATTCACATTAATAACGAGTTTAAAATTTATTTATGCTCTAGACATGGCTACAAACGACATGTAGCCACTAAGCCATGTATGCATGGGCCATGGCTACATTATACATATATGATATCCTCTATGCAATATAATTCGAACCTCCAAGCTCCATCTATACATTGAGGCTTGAGCCACTCGTTGCAGGATTCGAAGAAGGAGGTGACCGACGGCTTTGTGGGGCTTAGCACATCACTTCCTGGCCCTTTGAAGGGGGGCTTGGAGAAGCTAGGAGAAGCTTGAAGCCAAGAAGCTCTCTGCATGCAAGAGAAGAGAACACGCAGAGTTCAACAATAGCAAAAAATTTTGCATCAGCAGATTTTCGACAAAAAATCCCTCCCTGCAGGAGTCACATCAAAACCCATCAGTAATGTTAGGGTTACTAACATGTAACCTCGCATCGAAAACAATGTTTCTTACATGTCAGGTTACAAGTATATGTATGTGTGTGTGTATGTATCAAAGTAACGGGGGATGCATCTCTCTGACTCCCCGAGTCCTAGAGATGTCATGACACCATCCCCTACCTTCATGGAGGTGGGACTCCAATCAACGACGGAAGTCATCCAGAAACAACTTGGCCAAACATGGATCCGTCTCTGAACGTGTCCTACGGATGGGAGTCTGTGATGGGACAAATCAAGGACAAATTACCAAAACCGTGTTTGGAGGGAGTTTTATTTTGCTTTGAATTCAAACTTGACTTCCAATCTTGGAGCTTACTCACTAGCACTCTTTCTTTAGGATTTTTAGAGTGTTCCTTGGCCCCATACACAAGCATAAATACCCCCCATTTAAGCTCTTCAAGCCACAAGCTCACTTAGAGCTTGCATTGCAAGCATCTTGTGCATGTGAAGGCCTGAGCTACCTTCATCCTTGCATATTCAAGGCTTGAACTCTATCTTCTCAACCATCTTTTCACCTTTCTTCTTTTTTCTCCTCTCCTCATAGTACTCTCTTCCTCTATGGCTTTTTCATCGCGAAGAAGTGGGTCCAATACCAAGAGGAGGCACACTACAAGCAAATGGACATGGTGGGCTCTCTCATATACACCGCAGAAAGAGGTTGTACAAGACCATGGAATTGCAAGCTATGTGGGTACAAAAGAACCGGTGGGGCAAACAAAGTGTGTGCACACACACTTCATAAACATGGACATAAAGTAAGATTTTGCTCCCCGATCACTTTGGAGAAGAGGCAAGAATTACTCAACAAATTTGTTATTGATGATGCTCAAGTTCATGGTCATCTTTTCTCACAAGCTCCTATCAAACCAGCATCATTTGTGAGATCTTCTATGCCATTCTCTTCAAGAGCATCATCTTTATCCGTTTTTGTTCATGCTCCTACTACTCCTACTTTCACTCCTAGTCCTACTCCTCCTCCTCCTTCCACACCATCCAGAATGCCATATGTACATCAATCACGTCAATGAACACTCCATGAGAATTGGAATCCCATAATAAAGGAGGAGGTGGATACGACAGTGCACGTTTTTCCTACTGCGACCATATAGCTTTCAATAGGACTCGGTAAGAATCGAATCTTCATTCTATTTAAATATTTTGCATTCTAATTTTTTTCTTCAAACTTCAAAGTTCACTTAACACTTCCATAACCCATTATTTATATATCTTATTTACTTAACTTTTTACATAGATCACCATATTTCAAAAACATGATAAAGAAGATTGGTGAATATGGAGCACACTATGTGCCTCCATCTTCCGAGAGCTTGTCCACCACTTTATTGGAGAAAGAGAGGAAGCTTGTTCAAGCCGAAAGTGAGACTGAAAAAAGATCATGGAAAAGAAATGGAGTATCACTACTAAATCAAATATCTAAAGGGATAAACACATCTCCCACGGGTCCCCCTCACAGATGACAGGCATGATATTTTCCATCCTCCATGTAAATATAAATGCTTGGGAAGCCTTCTTTTCCGTGTACAGAAACGGCCCATACTACTACCTGAAAGGGGCTTCCCTTGCCACCAAGAATTTAAAGATACAACACCTGCTTCTGCAAAAGTTCCTTCTAAGCACGGTAACGAAGGGATCTACGCCCCTTATTTATGTCCATACCATGCGAACAGTCCAAAGATAGGATTGCGAACGCAAGAATGGATTCATATAACGAATATCTGACAACATTAAAGATGTAAAATGTGTAGCTGCTTCAAACTTACCCACATAAAGGGTGGTCTTTGGGTTAGGACCGAGGGCTTGTGCCATCTGCATGGTTGCGAGTGAAAATTTACGTCGAGTATAGGTGTGATGCTCGCGTACTGGCGAAAAAGCCCGTTTGTTCGCGCACTTTCGCTGCAGACAGTAATTCCAGTACCACTAGCTAGCCGGTAGCGTTGCTTGTAAAGTGTAGGGGAGAAGCGCAAATACGACTATGTGAGGCCGGCATTCAAACATTTCTGACTTCAAGAGCAAGACATGGCACTCCAAATGTTTTTTTTGCACTAAATTTTTAATTCACATTAACGAAAAAAGAACAGTAAGAGGATTGAGGAGTGAGCTTGACAAGTATATGATAGTTTAAGAGTGGCTTTACAAAACTATAATTCCACCGTCACCATCTTCACACATATGGGCGGAACGTGGAGGAGTGTGTTGTCATTTTGTGTGAAAAGAAAATAAGGGTAGAGCATACACTAGAAGCTATGAGATTTTATAAATTATAATGAGATAAATACAAATATGATTAAAAAATCAAAAAGATTATGATCCATGTTGGTTAGCTAAGTTGGTTGGGCCTTTTGCCTCTCAAGGTTAGGGGACAGGGGCTCAAGCCTTGTAGGTTGTGGCCGAACATCCTCACTGCTTGAGTGGTGAAATGTTAAACCAACCCCTTTGAAGGATCATTGGGCATTCACGCAATCGAGTTCAAATCAATTATCTCATCTGATCTTAGGGCCATCCCTTCCTAGTGTATCTTTCTTAGCTGACCTTTAGGTCATGTATCTTAATAGTTGCTCTTATCCCTAGTGGGTCTACGAGCTTTGTTCATTCCTAGTAGGTGCAAGGTGTTCTACAACTGCTTGTGTGGGATTCACGGGTCTCACAAGTAGTATGCCTTCATTGTATAGTCACACTTTCAATCAATGCAAGCCTTGGGAGATGTAGATCATAGGATCAAAATTACCTTTCTTTTAGTTGTTCTAAAGGTCTCTCCGATCCACGAAGGTGGTAGTATTTTGTTCCTTAGGGGGGAGGTCAAAACACTTTGCTTTCAAGTGTTCCATGAGGTCGCATGAAAACATATATGTGCCATCGCTACTCAATGTGAATAGGAGAGGCCAAATGCTAATACCTTATTGCATGTTCCACCTTCAAAAGGAGTGTCCATGCTCAATGTGAAACCACACTTATAAAGATCTTATCTTCTTCGTGAGGAAACCAAATAGCTTTCATACAATCATGTGTCAAGAGATAGACATGCGAGTAGTGACATAGAATCTTGTTTTTACAATTCTGGGCTCTTTCAAAGGCACTATGCATTTCCCTATCAAAATTAGGGACTCATACGCTAAAACCAATAAATTACCATTCTTTCTAAATGTAAAATTATAAACTCCAAAAAATTAGGAAGAAGATTTCCTAACAGCACAAACATAATCCAACAGGCGTGGTTTAACGGATGTGCCTTGTACTCCTAGGCAGATGACAAAGGTTTAAGTCCCGCCTAGGGTTGGATGCCTCAGAGTTCCCCAAGATGGGTGCCTCTACCTTACGAGGTCGGATGTGTGTGTCTTTCCAATTCATTGTACTCTCAAAAAAAAAACAGCACAAACATAAACAACAAGAACGGAATGGGTGTAAAATGGTATATGATGCCTTTTTCAAGCACAAGACGTACCAAAGATTTTTGTCAAGGAGAAATTTAGAGCTAAAAGAGGAGTTACGAAAATAAAACAAGAGATTAATGGGACATTTTTAGAAGAGGTCAAGATATCTTTTGTTCCACTTCATACCAACTAGGTAAGAGAAAGTAATTGAACAAAATATATGATGCATAGAGGATATAAAACGATCCATTGTGACACGATGATCACAAGTGAGTGCCACAAAATCATCAAAGTTTATGTTAGAGTTTGAGGAGTGCAGAATACAGCATCTAGCACAATGACGGAGAGGAAGCTCAGAAGCACAACACATAGTAATATTAGAAAGTGTGTAGTTTACCAACATTCAAGTAAGCCATAAATCATATGAGCCACATACACTCAAGTCTAACTATGAAATCTACCATATACTTATCATCACACCTAGAAGTAAGCACAATAGGCTAATTCTTGTTCGACCAAGGTATGCATGTGCTACCATGAATCAAGGACCAATTCATGTGTACATACAAGTGGCATAGATGACATCCTAGTTTGAGTGTGAAAAAGCATGTAAAAGTAACATTGATGTTATCCCCAGTTGACATGTTCCACTCAAGTAGTGAAATATGAACTTTGTTGGCCATGGATGGTTGATACATGAGCTATGCATAACTTGCTCATATGAGAGACAAAAACTTGATTTGATTCCATGTAATGCATACATAAATAAGGCACCCCAAAGCATATTAATACACCAACATAAAAAACATCTCCAATATACTTTGTTTGAACCAAAATAAATCCTCCCTAAACTTGCATAAATTGAATGTGAAAATAATAAACTAAAATCCCTTAAACTCACATTTCAAAAGAGACATGGTAATCAACCTTAAAATCAGTAATGTGTGTCTCACTAGGAACAATAAGAAGCATATCATTAACACAGATTAGAAATACACTATCTTCATTCTTGGCATAACAAGTGCCTTAATTCAATTTTTTTGAAATTCATGTGTCAAAAGATAACCATGTCTCTTTTCTTACCACTCATGTGATGCTTGTTTCAAACCATAGAATGAGTTCCTTAACTTACACAACTTGTTTTCATGCCCCTTTTGCACAAAGCCATGGGGCTGAAATGCATACATTTCCTAATGAGGAATCCTTATTCAAGAATTAAGTTTTTCTATATTCCAATTGATGTACATTCAAAGCACCACAAGCTACAAGTACATAGATGCTACAAACTGTTAGACATTGGTCTAGAAGGCCAGATTATGTGTGCACGGGACAAGGGCCATTCAGCCAAGTTCCCTTGCTTGAGGCTTATGCTTAGGTTGACCCTTTAGGAGGTAGATTGAGTGTGCATGATGGCCACATGTCCACACTAGACCATTGTAAAAACCTTATAATTGGGGAGCAACAACATAAATGGATGGGAGGAGAGACATACACACAACTTTAGTTGCCATTTCTCACATTTGGTATCCAAAACTAGTAAGAGAAAGATTTTGAGAGAAATATATTGTGGGGACATTGCATGTGGTACATCCCAAGAGGAAAAGTCATCATCATAACATATGAGTAGGGCATCAACTTCATTAACTAGAAGTAATAAACATACGGAGGATAGAGCCCCTTAGGAGGCTCAAAAAGTCCCCCAAGGAGCCCAATTGCATGTGAACATGCCTCCAAAGCATGCAACAACACCTAAAAAAGGCCACCTAACCATGGAAGACCACGATCATGTGATTCATGAGAGTATCAACATGTGTTTTTTATCATAAATTCTCTATTTGTGTTGTTGACGGATTTGATGGTGAGCTTCCACATACATATCCCATGATTTTTGGCTATCTTTGCGTATATGGGATAAAATAGTAGCATGTGTGTTTCTAACCTCTATCTTCTAGATGGAACTGTATGAGACCATTCTCCTCTCTCCCTATGACATTTTTCCTTCATACCCTCCCTAATTGTGGTGAGATCTCATACTTCTAGCCACTAGTTTAGCCATAAGTTGATCCATGCTTCCAATTTCTAAAGTTTCTATATAGTACGCCCTTTCCTTTGAGAGTCATCCACTATATTTCGAGTCCTATAAAATGATTTTTGTGCAACTTTGAAGTGGATTATTGACTTGTGATGAGTGGTCAACATGTGATGTAAGAGCTTCTACAAGATTCAAAAACTATTGAAGCACTTGAAGATCATTTGGGGGTGGTTCCAACTCATTCTACACTCTGCAATAAGTTTTTAGTTTAAGTTAAGTGTTTTTTCGTTAGTTTTTTGTTTTTTAAGTTACTTTTTGTGCATATTTATGCACCTATCTCATGAGAATACTTTAGAGCATGCACATGAATGAATTCAATTATGTTTTTAGTCATGCATTTTCTATATTAGTAGTTTAAAATTTATGTTAAAGGCTTGTACATGTTATATTCGTAGAATAGGATTTTTTTTGTAGGTATCGATGCAATGGAAAAAGATTGAAAATGGATAAATTGAGGAAGTGTAGTGCATGACAATGTATTATCTTTTTTTTTAGCACATGGTTGATGATTCAATGCCTTTAGTGCACTAGATTTTTGTTAAATTATGTCTATGTAGTCATTATGCTATCAAAATATTTGTAATATTTATGCATAAATCACAATTTAGCTATAACTAGGTCTAACAAATAGATTTTTACCTAGATAAGGGCATAGAATAAGGTTCGTGGATAGATTTTTATCAATCATATCAATTTTGAACCAACATGTATTTCTAAAACTCATCACTCTCAAGCAAGGAGTAGATGGAGAGGTTTGGTATTTGTGAGAAATATAAATCTGTTTAGATCTATGGAATTATATTTCCAATTCAAAGAAAGAAATAGGTTTGATGATATTTTATATTTTTTTAGGGAACTCAAGGTGATTTGGTAATTGGAAGCACATCAAATTGGTGTTATATAAATGAGTAATATGATAAGTGGAATTGGAAATGGATTCAATCTCACATGAATGTAAGGTAAACTAAGGTGCATCGTGAATGATAAGTGTTTACCATAGTAAGTAGAGATGCTATAGAAGATCAAGTTTCATGCAAGGTTTATTATTCCATGATATGCGAAGTGATCTTTGGCTTTACATTATGCAATGTATGTAAATAAAGTTGTCCATTAGGAATTTCGTGATAAGATAGGGTAAGGATTTTTAGAAAATGACTTGAGTAAGATCTAAAACTTGGTTTGTTAACCAATAAATAATATGGAAGTTGTGGGAATCTCTAGAAAATAGTGAGATCATCATTAGAATAACTTAAAATGTATAGGTAGACGCTTTAAATGGAAAACATGGATATGGTTTTCATTAGAAAGAGAAAGTAGAACACTTAGACTAAGAATACTCATACCTAGATACTCTTGACAAGAATCGAAAAGATGGTTCTTATCAAATGAGAGTGATTAAAAAATAGTAATTAAATGTAAAATGATTTAGAAAGATACCATATTTATGCTATTGGTAGTCTTAGATTGAGTAGCAGAGATTAAATGTAAGACCAAGGAAGGTCGTACTTAGGACAAGGAAAATTATTGCCAAGGTAGGTGAGAGCCTTAATGTATCTATTATGAACCTTATAAAGGAATTTTGAACACTATATGTTAGTACAGTACCCCAAAACGGTACTAATTATAGATCTTTTTTAAAAGAATAGTTCATCCTCAAAGTTTCCATGATCAAGGTCAATGCAAGTAGCATTGTGATTAGAATGAATAGGTTAGGATGTTATCATTACAACCCATAAAAAGTGATAAAGCAAGGTAGCCAACTAATTGAGGACACAAAAAGCTTCAAATAGTTTAGTAAAAGAAGACTTCCCTTTTCTTCATATGAGGACTGCTTGTACATGTAAATAACAAGGGCTAGTGGAACTAAGGTCTTGTGAGTAAGAAACCTAGAGGTGAGAGAGAGATCTTAAGGTATTTTAAACCCTTTGAAGAGAACTCTAAGAACAACTATAGGTTTAGGATACATATAGGTTAAATATCTAGCACATGATTATGGCTAATTACCATAAGTTTATATCTACCATAAGTTTATGATTATATGTTCTTTATGAGATAGATTTGGGAATCTAGTTGAATTCATCTTAGCATAGGATCTTTTTATATGATAGTTATTGATGCTAATTGCATATCACTATGTATAAAGAACAAAACGTACCCATCCAAGACATAGTGAAGTTCAACAAATGTTTAGATGACATATCTCTAGAGTGCATCACTGACACTTATATTACTAAATATGGATGTCATGAGACATGGGACTTATATAGAAGATATTGGAAGTCTTACAAGAAGGTAAGATGTTCACATGG
>CM035428.1:148031969-148061969 GCA_020310875.1 Ceratopteris richardii
CTATTGGCTCTAGTAGTAGATGTGTGCATTCAACACCTTAGCGCGATACAGATGCTAGCCCATCTCATAGGTCGAGGTCATGCTCTAGATCAGGAGGTTCTAGGAGTGGGTCTGGAGGAGGTGGCTATTGTGGAGGCAGTGCGACGGACGTTGTGTCACCCACTTCTACTCCTAGAGCGAGTACCTCAGATGTAGGTATGCCCGTGGTACACCACATGGAACACCACATTCACCTTGGGGTGCTCATGACCATGATGATTCCAAGGTGTACATTATCCATGATGGAGCTCCGGTGATGGATGTGGCCGAAAAGGCCATGCCTCAGCATATACGACAGCTTTGCTCCATATACTTTGGACACTCTATCATGTGAATAAGATAAAGATCGAAAAAATTATATCACTGAGATGATTTATTAGGAGTTCCGACCAAGACATGGGCAGCCTCTTGTCAGTTCAAAGTAGATTTTGCACACCGCACGTGAAGTTATGTCCCATCGATGATCCGAGGCTCGTGATGCTTTCAGAGCAAGCTTAGCAAAGCCTGTATGTTTAGATGTTGATGAGTGGGATATGATTCATGATGAGCAGCAGTAGACTCCTGACCAATATCGCCAGCAACGAGATGCTGCAGCCACACGTTTAGATAGGGTTGGACCGTCACATTTAGGTGGTGGCAGATATGACACGATGCGTTACGAATTTGTAAGTACCATTTGGTTCATTGAATTTGTTTGTGTTAAGCTTGTCATGTATGTTCCTCTAATGTTTTGTATATTTGTTGCAGGAATTGGCAATGGGTCGTCCTCTAACATGAATGGAGGAGGCTTATCGATATCGTCATGGATTGATTGCATTATTGGAGGACTTGGAGGGACACGGTGCAGTCGTTTCATGGGACCATTTATGATGAGGTGATGAGGTTATAAACTTGGTTTTTACTTGTTGTTTGTAAATCTAATGTGAATTTATCTCATTTCATGAAGGTCTTTGTTGTAGGACTGCTGATATGGATGTTTCGATCAATGCATGTGTATGATAGTGGTGTGCCACAATTTTGTATTTGGCTCATATATGGCAGTGGTGCACCAGAATTTTGTATTTGATTCTTATATGGCAGTGCTTTGCCACATTTTGTAAAAGCCTCATATATGACAGTGGTTTGCCACACTCTTGTACATGCTTCATTTATGAAATATATAACTTTTTTTGTACATGGTTCATGGTTCATTCTGATTATCTCTTTTGTGTTCGATAGTATTTTGCTTTATGAAATCATAGTTTGGTTGTCATTAGAGTACACATCACATGTACTCGATTTTTTTTTGGGCAAAGTGTATTGTCTTTTGCTAAACAACATCATGGTAATGTTGCTGTAGCAAAAAACGACACACTCTGCCCAAAAAAAAATTTGCAGATATGGTCCTTGGTATAAGCGACGGTACTCCTAGCACGGTCGTCAATATGCGTGATGATATACCCAATGGGCGCCAGTATAGGCAGTGGTATGGGCGTCGGTATGAGGGCCAATATTTTCGATGCTTATATCGACGCCCATACCGACACTTATACTGACACATATACCGGTGCTTTAATTCCGACGCCTATACCGACACTTACACCGATGTTGGGGCAAAAATGTGCCCGTTCAATTTCGTCAGTAAAAGCCTCGGTATACAGCCGATATGTTGTAGTGGAAGTTTGTTATTGACTGTTGGAATTCGAGGTCTACGGAAGCACACAAATAGCACAAAGAAGAAGAAGCTTGGAGCACAACACACAATACTTAATGTATTACCACTACAATGTACAAAGATAAGTGACTAGTTAGGGTTATAGGCATATATACAAGGGGGGGGAATCCTCCTAAAGGGAAAAAAGTGCCTCGACGGTCCTAGTGTGCTCACACACATCACTACCTAAATATATCAACGAATTCCCCTTGGGAGTGATGTGGCGAACAAGGAGCTGGCAGTCATGTATAAGGAAAGTGGAATCAATCCACAAAATGAAGTAATCCCAAAGATTTGCAGAAAGCTTCAAACTTCTCCCTAGGCAAAGCCTTCGTGAAAAGTTGTGCAATGTTCTTTTGTGTGGGCACATATGCCAAACTGATCTCTCCAGTAGAGAACCTCTCCCTAACATAATGATAGTGCACCTCAATGTGCTTAGTGTGAGTGTGGAACCAGTGCACTCTGACTGTCAGTGAAGATGGTGGTGGCAGAAGATTGACCAACACCCAAATCAACCATAAGGCATCTGAGCCACACACACTCAATAGTCATTGTGAAAGCTTCCCTATACTCAACCTCACAACTAGAAGTGGCCACAGTAGGCTGCTTCTTCCTCAACCAAGATATGCATGAGCTACCAAGCATGAAGCAAGAACCACTAGTGGACACACGAGTATCATAGCAACCAGCCCAATCAAAGTAAAAAAAGCATGTAAATCTGGCGGTAGTGATCCCGCTTGGGATAAAACAACCCAAGTAGCCGAGTACCACTCAAGTAGAGAAAGATGCACTTAACCGCTTGCCAATGCCCTGGCCAATGCATAAACTTGCTTATCTGTGAGACAACTGTTGAGATATCAAGCTCAACATGTGATGATCCAGGATGACACGTATCACTTTTTCATTTCTCTGACATGTATAGTGGTCATGCTGGTATATGTCGGGGACACTTCATTGATCTTTATTAGATTTATCTACCGAGAGTGATGGCACATTTGTTTATTGTCAGCTCACTTATTCGTGGACATTAGGTTTTTCCTTATGTGCTGGTCTTTATATATTGCAATAGTTGTATTCTTGTTTTTAGGTCATTCTTGTACATTCCTTTTTATGTAATAGAAAAAGAACAAGAAGATAATTCTTCTTTGCCTCAATCTGAGCATGTGCTTCTTTTTGAATGTGAGAGTGTGGTTGTGGGCTCTCTTCCTTATCTCCTTCCTCGTGACATGGTATCAGAGCCAGTGCGGCTGTAGAGAGCTCGTTGAGAAGGTTGACGGTGAAGAGTACATGAGAAGGCATGGAGAAAGCATGATTCACAACAAATGACCTCAGATTGCCGAAAATTGGCAACACTCATATATTCCAGATCCAAAATTTCAAGTGATTCCGTGTACTTTTGATACACAAAAACTATGTTTTTTTGAGATCGAACTCTCACATCATAGTGCAACAATGTTCAAGCAGAAGTGCTTCTTGTAGTGTTTTGTAGTGTTGTGAATAGCTGCAGAAATGGCAAACGCAGATGGAATGAGTCAACTTATGAGCGATAAGCTGGATAAGAACAACTTCCATGCTTGGAGATTCAGAATGACAAATTTAGTGATGGGAAAAGGCTATTGGAAGTACATCGAAGGAGAGAATGAAAATGCTCTGCAGTTACCAGAGAGGAATCGAACTACAGAGTAGTTAAAAACGTATGAAGAATGGAATCAAGGAGCACGAAGGTAATGTATTGGCTATCTATTAGTATAAATGATAGCATGATTGGACACATACAGAATGCCAAGACTCCGAAAGAGGCCTGGACCAGTTTGGTCACATTGTATGAGACCAATACAAAAGCACAGAAATTGCAACTCAAGAACGAGCTGCATACATTGGAGAAGAAGGGCATGTCGATAAGTGACTACACCCTAAAAATCAAAAGCATATGTGAGTCACTTGCATCTATTGGCATGAATGTAGATGATGATGATAAGGTGGAAGTGTGCCTTTGTGGTTTAGGAGCTGTATATAAGCAGTTGAGAACTTCTATATAGACTAGGGAAAATATTCCAAATTTTGTTGATCTGGTATCTATGCTGATTATTGAAGAAGAGAATCTTGGTGAGGATTCAAACTCCCAAGGAAAACCTAGTTTTGAGCAGGTATTCTACTATGGCAGAGGAAGAGGCAGAGGTAGAGGTTTTAGAAGTGGAAGAGGAAACAGTAACCAAGACCAAGGTCAACAAGAGAATCATGCAGGAGGAAGAGGACATTTTCGAGGTAGGGGGAGCCAAAGAGGTCGCAAAAACCTCCAAAGAAACGATTCAGGTAATGATAGTAAAGGATGTTGGAATTGTGGTAAACCTAGACACTTTGAACGTGATTGCAGGTTGATGAATCAAAATCACAGAAGGCAACAAAACAATTATGCATCCACAAGTGTGGATGATTCTGAGAAGCTTTTCATGGTTCAACATCACGTGATGAATACAATTTCTGCTGGTGTTTCAAAATCAAATGATAATGTCTAGTATGTTGATTCAGGTGCTTCAAATCACATGACCAGTCATGCGGAATGGTTTAGTACTTTGTAGAAATTGCAAGTTCCTGGATATGTTGAAACAGGTGATAAAACATCACACCCTATCGAGCATATAGGAAACATAGCATTGTCTATAAAGGACGAGAAGGTAAAACATCTTGCTGATGTGCCGCATGTTCCAACTATAACAAAGAATCTGGTTTCTGTTGGAGAAATGGTTGACTAGGGATTACAAGTCAGGTTCAATGCTGATGGTTTATATGTAGAATAATACAAACGGGATAGAAGATTGATTTCCAAAGGAAACAAAGTGGGTAGGATGTTCACCTTAAATGTGAAAATTCCTGAAATGAATGAAGCCATGTTTGCAAAAGATGCAGGAGTCATTGCTGATATAGTGACCAACCACAAGGATATGAAGATTCAAAGCATCCAGAATATGTTTGCAGGTTGCAAAAGGCTTTGTATGGGCTGAAGCAAGCACCTTGTGCATGGCATGCAAGGATTGCTGATTACTTGACCACCATTGGATTTTCTATGTGTGATGCAGATCATTCACTATATGCAAGGAAGGGTGATGATGGCATCACAATTGTGGCTATCTGTGTTGATGACTTGATTGTAGGTGATGATAAAGAAGAAAGCATCAAAGAGGTAAAATAACTTCTTATGCAAGAATTTGACATGAAAGATCTTGGTGTGTTGCACTATTTCTTGAGCATTGAGTTTATACATACAGAAATAGATATATGGATGTCGCAAAGGCAATATGCCTTGAATATGTTGCAAAAGTATGGTATGGTTGATTGTAAGCCAATTTCTATGCCATTAGATCAGAATTTGAAGTTAGATAATACATCAGGTGAAGCATTGGAAAATGCTACTATGTACAGAAAAATTGTGGGAAGTTTTATATATCTCACAATTACAAGGCCTAATCTAAGCAATACTGTTGGACTTGAAAGTTAATTTATGCAGGTTCCCAGGAAGCCACATTTGGATGCTCTGAGGTGCACTCTACATTATGTGGTGCTCCTTTATGAAGTTGGTGTAAATTTGCAGGTTCATGGATGCACCGATGCAAATTGGGCTGGTAGTACTCTAGATAGAAAATCTACTAGTGGCTTTCTATTCTCACTTGGAGGTGCAACTATTACATGGAGCAGCAAGAAGCAACCCACTATTGCTTTGTCGAGTACAGAGGCTGAGTACAGAGGCTGAGTATAGAGGTGTTGCAATGGAAGCATGTGAGGCATCATGGCTGGAGATGCTACTTGTAGATTTAGGTGTGGAACACTACAAGGAATACGGGGGCATAGTGACGGTTAAGGCGACACAATTTCATTGCTATAAAATTGCAAAAAGCATTGCAACAAGCCTTGAGCATGGACAGTCGATTACACGATGAGCAAAACGACGTTTTTTTTTAACATGTGGCACGACAGGATGCGCAACGCTCGTAGTGAGCATTGCTTAAGCGACGGTTTAAAAAGTGTCGCATAAGTGACGTTTTTTTGCGTTGCATAAGAGACGCTTTTTTGCGTCGCATAAGTGACGCTTTTTTGCATCGCATAAGCGATGGTAGATAACGTCGCTTATGCAACACCAATTGCAGTGGTTTTTATGACGCCTTACCATCACTTACACGATGCCTCTTGACGAAAAAAATTAAAATGTTGGAGGCTCTTCGATCGGCATGTTCACGCATCTGATCGAAGAGCTCTCCAACATTCGCAATTGCGCTGCGCTTACGAGCTGAAACAAGTATATGCAAAATTGTTGTTTTGCCTAATCTCTATCTTATTGTCTCTCTCTGTCTCTGTTTCTCTCTTTCTACTTCTTTCTGTCTTTGAAATCTCTCTCTCTCTCTTTCTCTCTCTCTCTCTCTTTATTGCAGGTTATTCAAGAAGCTAACCAAACAAAAAATATGGCTAACTATTGTAAGTACTATTTCCATTCTTTGTATATCATTTGATTTTTGTTATTTTCATTAGTCACACTTATTGATATACACATATACATGTATACGTGATGAAGATGCACGTTCACACATACACACATATACACATGCACATACACACACGTATATACACACACATACACATGCATATGCACAAACGTTTCTACAACCACATAAAAAGACTTGCATGCATGCATTATTGCATATATATATATATATATATATATATATATATATATATATATATATATATATATATATATATATATATATATATATATATATATATATATATATATATATATATATATATATATATATACATTAACATATACTTAAATACATGTATATGCACATCCACATGCATGCACATGGATGCAAATGGAAATGCATCCACACACACATGCATGTTTCATACATATACACATGCATATACATACACTTGTATATGTTTATACACATACACATACATATGCACATATGTATATATACACACACATACACATATATATGCACATACATACACACACATATACACATACACACACATGCACATACATACATATACACATATACATGCACATATACACATACACTTACACATATACATGCACATACATATACACACACATACACATGCACATGCACATACATACACATATACACTTAACACATGCACATTCACATGCATACATATACACACATACACATGCACATGCACATACACATACATACACATATACACTTAACACATGCACATTCACATGCATACATATACAAACATACACATGCACATGCACACACACATACATACACATATACACTTACACATGAACATGCACATACATGCATATACACATATACATATGTACATACATTCATATACACACACATATTACACACATATACATGCACATATGTACACACATATACATGCACATACGTACACACATATGAATGAATTATATAATTGAAGTATTAAAATACATGCTTAATATAAACAATAATAACAGTCAATAGAACAAAACTTTTCATTACTTAATACCATACACATAATTCAAAACATAAATGAAATGAACAATATATAGATTCTCTCTCTCTCTCTCTCTCTCTCTCTCTCTCTCTCTCTCTATATATATATATATATATATATATATATATATATATATATATATATATATATATATATATATATATATATATATATATATATATATATCAATGTAAATAGATATCCAATGTCATAATCAAGAATCCTAATCATCATCATCATCATGATCATCATCATCATCAGCATCATGATCATCCTCATCCTCATCTTCATCATCATGATCACCCTGTGACGATCGAGATCGTCCCTCCTGTGTCTGTCTCTCCACCTCATCCATATCTACCTCTCCATAATACTCATGTATTACATATAACAAACATAAATAAGTAAAACAATTAAAACATCCATAAAAAATAAAATAATTACATAAAATTTAATAATACTCACAAAGGCATCCGGATGATCTCGCATATACTCGCTCAAATGCTGATATCCAAAATGTGTAGCATACTCAATCTCATGTTTTGTAGGATATCGGCCATAATCCTTTTGCTGTATTGAAAGAAATAAAAAAGATTAGTTTCTTGCATTTTAACTAAAATAAAAAGCAATAACACATATACTTACAAATGTAGCTACAAAACCAGGATGGCTCATTTGGCCTAGGTGCGACGTGTGGCCCGACTCAACTCTCTTCTTTGCAGCAGCCTGTTTATTTAAAGAAAAAAGAAATACTAAAAAATTACTAAAATATATGAAAATTATAAATATAAACTATTAATTTGTTTACCTTCTGCCAAGGAAATGACTCTTGAAGACGTAGATGTCTACGAAAAAACTACCACGTCTCAGGTGGTATGTTAGGTCACCTCTTATTTTTTTCCACCATACAATATCTCTTGTTAATTTAATCTCAAATAGAAAAAAAGAATCAGAATACATACACATATATACACACACATACACATGCATGCATATACACTCATTCATACAAAATACATGCATTTATCCCACAATAATGTGTATTTGTATATATGTGGATATGTGTGTATGTGTAAATGTGTATGTGTGTATTTGTAGATTCCGATCAATTAGATGGAATTCCACCACCGTCTCCTAATCGTGCAAGGACTATATACTATAAGTATATCAAACTTTTAATTTTAAATATATTTGATAGATACATAACTGATATATTTTTTTGTTTCTTTTTATAATCAGATCTAATCAATCAGAGGGCACTCGACCACCTCCTACCCATGCAACGACTTCACATGTGTCCTCCGATAGGAATCATGATGAATTTTACTATCAAGAGCATATTATATGTTGGTGTAACTCTTGCTATGGCATGTATCGAAGACCACAATTGGAATGTATTGAACATGAGGCAGAGTATGGTACTTTTGAGCGTGCACCATCACCTGGTCAAAGTGATAATGCTTTGGTATGTATTTTTCTATAAATTAATGTCATTATTTTATTTAACAACCATATACAAAATCATATTACTGTTGATATACAGGAATACTTTCTCGATGATGATGATGATAATAATTTTTCTCATAATATTAATATACCTCGTACATGTCATGGACTTGCTGTTCATCAATTATAAGCTTCATTAATTACAAGCAGAGGTTTCTAGAAATCCTCTACCTCCTGGTTTAGAGACTGAAACGATTGGAGATTATCCATTGCCAGCTCGTGACCGTTCTTTACTACAAACATATGATAGAAGAAGATATGGAGGATAGAATAGAGGACCACTTCCTTTAGATGGAGAGGTTTTCAACTTTTGGGGTAATCGCTATATGATTGCTTCATCCACTATTACTAATGCTGGTCATGGTCTCTTTATTGTAGAGGATTTATATGTGCCTCCAAACTCTGAAGTCACTCTTATGTTATTTTGTGGTCCTATATATGGATGGGGAGATTGGCATCGCTTGCACATTATGTTCAAAGCATGAGTACTTATGGACTATGCTTGAATGCAACATCCCTTACTAGTAGAAGGATTCCACATGCAGAAAATGAAATATTATATATTGATGGAAGGCCTTACACACATGGAAATATAGCAGGTTTAATAAATAGTAGTCAAGGGTTACATAGTAGTTCAAGGACTAATTGCACAATTGAGGAGCGTGAAATTAGTCATGAATCACCACACATGAGTAGAGATGCATCAAGATACATAGTTGTCAATGCTATTACTACATTATATGCTGGTGATGAATTATTAGTGAATTATGGATGGCGTAGACCTCCAAGAAGCACCTTTTAGCTAGAGAGAGAATTTCTATCCATATTTATTTACTTATATATTTAATTTTATGTTTAAAGTTTAATTTTTAGTCATTTATGGAATACTAATGATTTTTATTCATGTGTGTAGATTCCAACGTATGATGTTGATGATATTCCTCCACACCATTCAAAATTGCCAGTAAGACCTCATTTATCAGAAGCTTCTATGAGGAGGCTATGCAAAAGTGATCCTGTGAAATATGCAAGGTTGAAAGATCTATATTCAAAAGAAGATAAAGTACAAGATTTGTGCGACAATGATGAAGATGATGGCATGGCAGATTTTATTGAGGATTGGTATCAAATGACAGTGAGAGCATTAATATTTCTAAAAATGAGAGATATCTTCGAGAGGAATGTCTAAAGCATGTATATGAAGGAAGTCGTTTGACACGACTAAGTGCGAGCTTACTTATTCTCAATCTTCAAAATCGTTTTGGATGGAGTAATGCATCTATTTCGACACTATTAAGGTATAAATTTTAATTTTCTATCTATTTATACATATACATGCATACATAGACACATACACACACACACACACACACACACACACACATATATATATATATATATATATATATATATATATATATATATATATATATATATATATATATATATATATATATATATATATATATATATATATATATATATATATATATATATATACACACACACACATGAATGCATACACACATGTAAACATACACACACATACACATGTTATGAGAGTAAGGTCAAATTATACATACCTGTATCGAATGAAGATATTTTTTCCATATCGCCTTTCGGATTGTCTGCTCAATCTTTAGAATCTTCTTGACACATCTGCTTCTCCTATTCTAGTCAACCTAATACCTATGCTGCTAACTCTTTTATGAACTTTGCATACAAATATTAAGTATCAGTTAGCTATGGAGGTATTAGGTCGTTTGGAAAGTGGAAGAATCAAATCCATTTGGAAGATTTTGGAGAATGGAAGAATGATTTTAAAGGATAGGTAGAAAGAAAGTGTCCATTCAATGCAGGTTCTTGTTTTTACCTTAGCTAAAGTAAGAACAAGACGTTGCATTGAATGGATGCTTTCTGTCTACCCATGTTTTAAAACTACTCATCCATCTTTCAAAATCTTCCAAGTAGATTTGATTCTCCTATTTTTCAAACTATCTAATACCTCCATAGCTAACTGATACTTTATATTTGTAAACAAATATGTAAGTTTTAGTTAGCAAGGCACGTAATTGATTGACTATAAAATGGGAGATAGCCAAACAATTGAGTGGTCTAGATATCTATATGAAAGTCTACATATATAGACATACACATAATTATATATGAATGCATACACACATATAGACATACACACACATATACACACATACACGTGTTATGAGGGTAAGGTCAAATTATATATACTTGTATCGAATGAAGATGTTTTGTCCATCTAGCCTTTAGAATTGTCCACCCAACCTTTAGAATCTTCTTGACACATCTACTTCTCCTATTCTAGTCGACCTAATACATGCGCTGCTAACTCTTTTATGAACTTTGCATACCAATATTAAGTATGCGTTAGCTATGGAGGTATTGATTCGTTTGAAAAATAGGAGAAGTAAATTTACCTCGAAGAATTTGAAGGATGGAAGAATAATTTTAAAGGATGGGCGGACACAAAGTGTTCATTCTGTGTAGGTTTTTGTTTTTACCTTAGGTACAGTAAGAACAAGAACTTGCATTGAATGAACACTTCATGTCCGCCCAACCTTTAGAATTATTCATCCATTTTCCAAAATCATCGAGAGAAATTTTCTTGTCTTATTTTTAAACAACCTAATACCTCCATAGTTAGCTAATACTTAATCCTTGTAAACAAATATGTAAGTCTTAGTTAGCAAGGCAGGTAATAGATTCACTATAAAATGGGAGACAACCAAATGATTCAATGCTCTAGATATGAAAGTCTGCAAACCATAATATACAAAAAAAAAATGAAATCAAATATACACAGCTACACATGCATACATACATACATACACATTCATACATACATACACATTCATACACATACATACATACATACATACATACACACACACACATATATACACACATCCACATACATATATGAATATGTAAATATACATACATATACACCTATAAAACACATATACACACATACATACATATACACATATGCATACGTATACACATGCACATGCAGGTTAGTATCTGAAAAGTTTTTACCAAGTCAGAATATTCTTCCCACCTCACATGATGAAATGAGGAAGATAATCAACAATCTTGGTATAGATTATCAATGAAATACATGCATGTCCTAACGATTGTATTTTATATAGACGTGAATATGCAAGCTCTAAAATGTCAATCTCTTTGATATAAGGACGAAGAAGGTAAAATCCCAAAAAAGGTATTGAGACATTTTCCATTGGCTCCATGGATTAGACATATGTTTCAAAGCCCCGAATTATCAAAGCTTTTGACATGGGGACATGATCATAAAAGTACTGATGGAATAATCAAAATTCCTCATGATAGTGTTGCTTTTCAGCATATTGATTCTACATGGCCTGGATTTGCACAAAATCCACAGAATCTAAAGTTAGGAGTTGCATTAGATGGGGTTAGTTCATTCTCCATGAAATCCAGTAAATGGTCAACATGACCAATGGTAGTCATAAACTACAATCTTCCACCATATCTTAGCATTAAAAAGGAACATTTAATGCTTTCACTTTTAATCTTAGGAAAAAAACAAGTTAAAGATATGAATATATATCTCGCTCCTCTCATTGACGATCTCTAGGAGTTATGGAGAGGTATTAATGTCATTGATGTATCGAAAAGCATCAATGAAAGACATATTATGGTTCGTGGTATTGTGGCTTGGACTATTCACGATTTTCCAAGATATGGAGTTTGTTCAGGTATTGATATACTTTTTTTATTCAATATGCATACAAATAAATGTGATTTAATCTAATTATATTTTTATCATTTTCATGATGTAGGAATATCTACTAAGGGTTTTAAAGCTTGTTGATATTATGGTGATTGGTTGAGATTAATCTATAGTAAGAATCTCAACAAAAATAGTTATCTTCAACATCGGTAAAAAAAATTGGCACTCATAGAGAAGATATCAATATGGTATTCTTTGGAATATTGGAAAGAGTTAAAAGTATGTCATCTTCTTGATCCTATGCATATATTCAAGAATATTGGTTATTCACTATGGCAACATCTTCTTGGACTAAAAGATACCATAGGATCAAGGAATGATTTGAAAGATCAAAACTCAAAACCAAAGTTATGGCCAATTTTTTATAGACATCGATAGGAAACGACTTATGCACCTGCTCCTTGGGTACTTACAACAAAAGAGATACATACTATCAACAATATGATTCAATTGATTCAGACTCCTACATGATATGGAGCATCTTTCCAAAACATGTTTACTATGGATGATAAGAGCTTATCTGGGTTAAAGACCCATGACTGGCATAACTTTTTGAAACATATTTTACCTTTGGTTAACGATGGATGTACAACGAAAGAAGTATGAGATGTGATCTATCATCTTGGATCGCTTATAAGGTAATTATGATACTTTTATATTTAATATGTATGAATATTTGATATCTTTTATTTTTGAATTAACTTCTTTATACTTTTTTTAATGATATGTATAGGTGGATTACATCAAAAGACATTGACAAAAACTCGATCCCACAAAAAAAACATGAATGCAAAGAGCTACTATGTTTGATGGAGAAAGAGCTTCCTACTTCATTTTTTGATATTCAGGTTCATTTATTAGTCCATCTTGTAGATGAAATAGAGATTGCAGGTGTTGTCAACACTCGATGGATGTTTTGGGTCGAGCAATTTATGGGAATATTAAAAGTTTATGTGTGACAAAGAGCGAAACCAGAAGGATCCATGGCAAAGGGTTGGATGCTTGAAGAGTGCATGTATTATGTTACTGAGTACCTTGAAAGAGTTCATGAAGAAGCTCCACGTGCATGGACCAAAGAGTCTTCTTCAAAAATAATAGATGAGGTATTATCAGGTAAGGGAGTTCCATTTTTATTTACATCTCAAGAAAAAAATGATGTTTCTACTTTTTTAGCATATAATAGCAAATGCATGCAAGCATTCCTTAGCGAATACGAACAGGAACTTCAAAATCTCTGAAGTAAAAGGCGAAGAAACAAAAGATATAGACGTAATCTCCATAATAATGAGATTACAAATATATCTTCTTTCACGGATTGGCTATATAGTCGTTTGCAATGCGCCAACGCAAATAATGAAGAAATCTCAGATGAGCAGAGAGAGTTAATGATAGGTTGTGAACAAAAGGTAATTTTATTTTAATAATATTTTGTTGTTTTCATATATGTATATTAGTTTCTATTTACTAATTTAATTTCTTTTGCAGGCTCGAATGTTCATTAATATGTGGGCTTTTGGACAGCATATTAGAATCAAAGCCATTGATTCTTTATGTAAAATAGAGGATTCTAGTATTGTTGCTTCTTTCAAGCAACTATCACGTGCTAGCTCAAAAGAAACGAACCTTATAGATGGCAAACTTGGTTATGTGGGAACTGTTGTTGGTATCTACGAAATATCATTTCGTACATTCAAACAGGTAGAAAAAGGTTTTTATTTTTTATGATAGAGTTAGTTATTTTTTTAAGCACCTAATAATGGGTTTTTGTTTTTATATATTTTGATAGGTCATTTTGAAGGTTGACTGGTTTCAAGCCGAGTATAAAGGTAGTAATTCCACATTAAGAAAGGAATTATCTAGGTTTTGGGAAATTAATTCTTCCAAGGTAATGCTATCTACTAAAGAACCATATATTCTTCCTACGCACATTGAACAAGCATTTTTTCACAAAAACTCAGATGCTCACCCTTGGTGGCAAGTCATTCATGTTCAACCTAGAGGTAGGTCATTGTTTAAACAGTTTATTGTTAGAGAGATCGAAGAAAGTCCTCTTGATGATTCACCATCAGATACTGATACATCAACATCTTAAAGAGAAATTAGAATCACTATACGTGATAATGATACTAATCTTTTTGATAAAGAAGATAATGCTCTACATGCTGATTCTACTGATGATGAAGATGAATTACCAGAAATCGATATTAATCCATCAATAGGTGATGTGACTCATGAGAACAAAGATTTAACAATAAAAGAAATAAATGAAATCAATAAGGACAATGAAGATGAGACTATATTGATGTCTTACCAAAATGATGGCAATAATGAAAACATATGAGTAGATTAGATAGTAAATTCTACTCTAGTTATCGAGCAATAACTCAAAGCTTCTGAATGGATATCAGATAATAGATTCTTTATTCAACTTGAATATCGATGAATCCTACTAGAGAGATGAAATCATGTTCTTTTAAGTTAGAACATGAAGCTTGGGGGTATGCCTAATTATTTTATATATAGCTTTATCTTTGAGGAGCAAATTTTTCTCATGTATGTATGCATATGTGTGTGTATTCATGTGTATTATATATATACATGTGTTAGTATGCATATATATGTGTTTCATGTATATGTATGTGTGTGCATGTGTGTGATATATGTATACATGTGTTAGTATGCATATGCATTTGTGTAAAATATTCATGTAATATATGCAAGTGTTTATAATTGTGTATACATGTATAAGTATACATGTGTGCATGTAGGCATGTATATGTGATGTGTACATGTATATATGTATATGTGTCTATGTGTAAATGTGTACACGTAAATATGTATGCATGTATATGTAGTTATGTGTGCATTTAGGCATGTATGTGTGATGCATAATGTATCTACTCCATTTTATATTTATGTATGTGTATCTACATGACGTGTATATATCTTTATATATATTATGATCCTCGTTGATTCAAGTAGCTATATATAGAGGCATAATGTTGGGAGGAGGGACATCTCTCTAGCAGGACATCGGAGGAATAGATGTAATGTGTACATATACTTCAATTATATCGCTAAAAGGCTGAATTAGAGTTTCTAAATTAGGGGTTTTAAAACCCTAATATCAAAATTAGTGTTTTCGAATTAGGATTTTTGACATAGGGTTTCTGAATTAGAATATCTATAATAGGGTTTTTTAATTAGGATATGCATATATATATATATATATATATATATATATATATATATATATATATATATATATATATATATATATATATATATATATATATATATATATATATATATATATATATCAGTATGCATGTGTGTGTATGTATGTGTATCTATATGTGCATATGCATGAGTGTGTATGTATGTGTATCTATATGTGTGTATGCATGTGTTGTGTGTGTGTGTATGCACGTGTATATGTATATATGCATGTAAATATGATTATGAGTCTATGTGTGTGTACATATGATTATGTATGTGTATGTATCTATGTGTGTACTCATTATATGTGTGTAAGTACATGCATGTGTATGTGTGTGTAAAAATGTGCATGTATGTGTGTGTATGTATAAATGTGCATGTATGTGTATATGTGTGTAAATGTGCATGTATGATGTATATGTGTGTGTATGCATGTATTTGTACCTCTAGTCTCACTCTTCTCTCTCTCTCTCATATACATACATACATACATACATAAACACACATACTCATATCCACATATATATACATAAAAGCAATGTGTACTGTGCATTGTCACGACGATGAGCCATAAGTGTCCGCATCTCTTTTAGACACCACTTATGCGACCATCCTATCCCAAACTCTGTCTCAAAGGTGTCTTGAAAATAGATAGATAAAAATAAATAAAAATATGTGTTATAATATCATTAAAAACATTTATGAATAAAAAACATACCTATGAGCAGATAGCTGTCTTCCTGCATGTGGAGCCGCAGAAGAGCCCTCCTCTGATCACTGGGTAAGCATCTAGATCATATAATCCAGCTCATCATCAGCCATCTCTGAGTACTCATGCATGATGATCCCTAGAGTATCATGCGGAACTCTTGCTCTCATAAGACTTTTTATGAGAGAGAGTTTTGCCTTTCTCTCTCTACTAGGATCCATAATACCTGTACATATAAAACCAAATGGGTTAGAAATCAATATATATATGTGTACATATGTATGTGTTTATATTTGTATGTAGGTGTATATGTGAGTGTGTGTATGCATGTAAGCATGTATGTATGCATATGCATGTGCATTATGTATGAAAACGTGTGCATGTGTGTGTATGTGTGTGTGTGTATGCATGTAAGTATGTATGTATGCATATGCATATGCATTATGTGTGCATATGTATGCATGCATGTGTATGTGTGTGTGTATGTGTCTCTATGTGTGTGTATGCATATATATGTGTGCATGTCTCTATGTGTTTGTCTATGCATATGTGTGTATGTGTCCATGTGTGTGTATGTGTGTGTGTCTATGTGTGTATATACGTGTGTATATGTATATATGTGTCTATGCATGTGTATGTATGTGTGTAACTATGTGTGGATGTGTGTATGTATCTGTGTAAGTGTGTATGTGTCTATGTGTGTATGTGTGTGTGTCTATGTGTGTATATATGTGTGTATCTGTATATATATGTCTATATGCATGTGTATGTGTGTGTGTCAATGTGTGTAGATGCGTGTATGTGTGTGTGTACGTTTGTCTATGTGTGTATGTGTGTGTTTATATATGTGTGTGTATCTGTGTGTGTAAGTTTGTATGTGTGTATGTGTGTATGTGTATATGTGTGTGTCTATGTGTGTAAGTGTGTGTGTGTCTATGTGTGTATGTCTGTGTGTATCCATGTGTAAGTGTGTTTGTGTATGTGTGTGTGTCTATGTGTGCATATATGTGTGTGTATGTGTCCATGTGTGTGTATGTATCTATGTGTGTGTATGTGTGTATGTGTATGCATGTAAGCATATATCTATGCATATGCATGTGCATTATGTATGCATATGTGTGTGTGTATGTGTGTGTATATGTGTGTATGTCTGTGTATGCATGTAAGTATGTATGTATGCAGATGCATATGCATTATGTATGCATGTATGTGTATGTGTGTGTATGTCTCTTTACGTGTGTGTGTATGCATATATATATGTGTGTATGTGTGTGTGTCTCTCTCTACGTGTGTGTGTGTGTCTATGTGTGTATATGTATGTGTGTGTATGTGCGTGAATGTCTCTCTTCGTGTGTATGCATATGTATGCATGTGTGTGTATGTGTGTGTATGCATGTAATTATGTATGTATGCATATGTGTATGCATTATGTGTATGTGTGTCTATGTGTGTGTGTGTGTCTATGTGTGTATGTGTGTGTAAATTTGTGTGTAAATTTGTGTGTATATGTGTGTGTATGTGTGTGTATGTGTCTATGTGTCTGTATGTGTATGCATGTATCTATGCATATGCATGTGCATTATGTATGCATATGTGTGTGTGTATGTGTCTATGAGTGTGTATGTGTCTATGTGTGTGTATGTGTGTGTATGCATGCATGTGCATTATGTATGCATATGTGTGTGTATGTGTGTGTATGCATGTAAGTATGTATGTATGCATATGCATATGCATTATGTATCCACATGTATGCATGTATGTGTATGTGTGTCTATGTCTCTCTATGTGTGTGTATGCATATATGTGTGTGTATGTGTGTATGTGTGTGTATGTGTGTGTGTGTCTATGTGTGTATGCGTATGTGTGTATGCATGTGTATGTGTGTGTATGCATGTAAGCATGTATGTATGCATATGCATGTATGTGTGTGTATCTATATATATGTGTTTGTGTGCATGTGTATGTGTGTGTGTGTAAATGTGTGTGGATGTGTGTGTGTGTGTGTGTGTAAGTGTGTGTGTCTATGTGTGTGTGTGTATATATGTGTATGTTTATGTGTGTGTTTGTGTGTCTATGTGTGTATATACGTGTGTATCTATATATATGTGTCTGTATGCATGTGTATGTGTGTGTGTAAATGTGTCTGGATGTGTGTGTGTAAGTGTGTATGTGTCCATGAGTGTGTATGTGTTTATGTGTGTGTATGTGTCTATGTGTGTGTATGTGTCTATGTGTGTTGCATGTATGTATGCATATGCATATGCATTATGTATGCATATGCGTGTGTATGTGTGTGTATGCATTTAAGTATGTATGTATGCATATGCATATGCATATGCATTATGTGTGTATGTGTCTATGTGTGGATGTGTGTGTATGTGTGTGTGTGTCTATGTGTGTATCTATGTATGCATGTGTATGTGTGTGTGTCTATGTGTGTGTATGTGTCTATGTATGTGTATGTGTATGTGTATGCATGTATCTATGCATATGCATGTGCATTATGTATGCATATGTGTGTATGCATGTAAATATGTATGTATGCATATGTATGCATGTATGTGTATGTGTGTGTATGTCTCTCTATGTGTGTGTATGCATATATGTGTGTGTATTGTGTATGTGTGTGTGGCTATGTGTGTATGTGTATGTGTGTATGCGTGTATATGTGTGTGTATGCATGTAAGCATGTATGTATGCATATGCATGTGCATTATGTATGCATATGTATGCATGTGTGTGTATGTGTGTGTATGCATGTAAGTATGTATGTATGCATATGCATTATGTATGCATATGTATGCATGTATGTGTATGTATCTCTACGTGTGTGTGTATGCATACATATGTGTGCATGTGTATGTGTGTATGCGTAGTATGTGTGTGTATGCATGTAAGCATGTATGTATGCATATGTATAATTGTATGTGTATGTGTGTGTATGTCTCTTTAGGTGTGTGTGTGTGTATGCATATATATGTGTGTGTATGTGTATGTGTGTATGCGTGTGTATGTGTGCGTATGAATTTAAGCATGTATGTATGCATATGCATGTGCATTATGTATGCATGTGTGTGTCTGCATGTAAGTATGTATGTATGCATATGCATATGCATTATGTATGCATGTATGTGTATGTGTGTGTGTATGTCTCTCTACATGTGTGTGTATGCATATATGTGTGTGTATGTGTGTATGTGTGTGTGTATGTGTCTATGTGTGTGTGTATGTGTGTGTGTCTATGTGTGTATGTGTGTGTGTCTATGTGTGTGTATATATGTGTGTATTTATATATATGTGTTTGTATGCATGTGTATGTGTGTGTGTGGCTGTGTTTGTGTGTATGTGTATGTGTGTGTGTAAGTGTGTGTGTAAGTGTGTATGTGTCTATGTGTGTGTGTATATGTGTGTGTATATGTGTGTGTATATGTGTGTGTATGTGTGTGTGTGTCTATGTGTGTATGTGTGTGTGTCTATGTGTGTATGCATGTGTATGTGTGTATGTAAATTAGTGTGTATGTGTGTGTGTCTATGTGTATGTGTGTGTATCTATGTGTGTGTGTATGCATATGTATGTGTGTGTGTGCATACCTTGCTTCACGGAGCTCTTGTCGATCTCTCTCTCTCTTGCTCTCTCTCTCTCTCTCTCTCGTGCATCCAAATCCCGACACAAATATGCCGGGAGAAATCAAAATTTTTTTTAACATTTCAGAGCATCGCTTATGCAATGCTTTAGAACACAGGACGTCGCTTATGCGATGCTCAAGCGCCGTAGGCAGTTTGCCAACATCATTAAAAAGCAATGCTATTTGCAATGCATAGTTTTAGCATTGCATAAGCTATGCTAACATCGCTTATGTGATGAGATGTCTTAAAAAAAAACAAGGCCATCACTTATGCGATGCTACCGTCGCATAAGCGACGGTTTCCAATTTTTTTTCAATTTGGGGGCATCGCTACACCCCCCTATTTCTAGTAGTGGAAGTGCAAAAGCCTATCACCATCTATTGTGATAATCTTAGCAGCATACTAGCACTGAACCCTATTTTTCATGCTAGAACAAAGCATATCGAGGTACATTATCACTTCATCAGAGAGAAGGTATTTGCAGGTGATATTGATCTTGTTTATGTTAGAACAGATGAGCAGGTTGCTGATATTTTCACTAAAGCACTTGGAGCAGAGAAGCTGAAGAAGTTTCAAAAGATGCTTGGATTAGAGGACATGGCGTTGAGCATGAGGGGGAGTGTTGAGATATCAAGTTCAACATGTGATGATCCAGGATGACATGTATCACTTTTTCATTTCTCTGACATGTATAGTGGCCACGCTGGTATATGTCAGGGACACTTCATTGATCTTTATTAGATTTATATACCAAGAGTGATGGCACATTTGTTTCTTGCTAGCTCACTCATTCGCGGACATTAGGTTTTTCCTTATGTACTGGTCTTTATATATTGTGGTAGTTGTATTCTTATTTTTAGATCATTCTCGTACATTCCTTTTTATGTAATAGAAGAAGAAGAAGAAGAAGATCATTCTTCCTTGCCTCAATTTGAGTGTGTGCTTCTTTTTGAATGTGAGAGTGTGTGTGAGCTCTCTTCCTTATCTCCTTCCTCGTGACAACAACAAACTAAATATCTAGCCGAGTAATGCATAATTAAATCAAGCATCCAATAGCCTTCTGATAGAGAACAACATCAAATGCATCTCCAACATCATGAAGGCTCAATCATAAACCTTTCTCCATAGGAGTGGCAATAGGTTTGCAATCTTCAAGGCCAAAATGTTGCAACAATGTGTCAATATATTTGGTTTGACACAAAGCTATTCCACCATCAATTTGCATAAACTAAATGCCCAGATAATCATGCAAATGCCCCAAATCTGACATCTCAAATGAGGCATGTATTTAGCCTTAAAATCAGCAATATGCTTCTCATGAGGACCAGTGAGCAGCATGTCATCAACATACATAAAAATGTTCAGTAGCACATCATTTGCACGCTTAACATATAAGGTGCTCTTAGTTGGACTATTCTCAAAACCATGTGCAATCAGATAGGCATGTTTCTTTTCATACCAAGCATGTGGTGCTTGTTTCAAACCATATAATGCCTTTTTCAACTTGCACACCTAGTTTTCATGCCCTTTTTGCACAAAGCGATGGGGCTAAAAAAACATACATTTCTTGGGACACCTACTAAGTACATATGTTGCACACATAACAACCTCAAACCAGAAACTATGTGGTAAAGCCTAACTCTTGACCATACACCTATCCATCTCCATGAGTGGTCTGTTCTTCCGTTTGGCAACTCCATTGCATTGAGGTGTATATGGCACTCTACACTGATGTTTTATCCAACGTTCAGCCAGAAATGCATTAAAGTCAGAAGACATATATTCCCCCCTTTGATCAGAACGGAGGGTGCCCATTTTACATGCTGACAAATTTTCAGCCAAAACAAAAAACTATTTGAAGCACATAAACACTTCAGACTTTTCTTTCAATGGATATACCCATGCATGCCTAGAAAAATCATCAATGAAAGTCACAAAGTAATGATATTTCCCAAAAGAGGGTGTTCACGTAGCAACACAAATATCACTATGAACAAGCTGTAATTTTTGAGTAGCTCGAACTAAACCATCTTTTGGGAACAAGGTTTTTGCCCTAAATACAACCTTCATAAACATGTTTACCAGACACCTCAAGTTTGGGCAGAGAGGATATCATTTCAAATTTTTGCAGGCGTAGTAAACTAGCAATTTTCATGTGAACAAAGTGTGCATGCCAAAGCTTTGCATATGACATAGCCTGAGAATCATGTACTGCACATGCTGAATCATTCATAGATTTTTTATAGCCTATGAGCTTATACAACCCGTGACATAAAATGACAAAAGCAATAATGACATCTCCATTTGAGAGATCATGAACTATACATCTATCATCAACAAATTTCATGACCAAGCCAATCTTGGCTAAAGCTAAAACTGATAAGAGATTCTTCTTGATCCCTCACACAAATAAAGCTTTTGACAATGTAAAAGAACTACCATCAGCAGTAGTTAGAATGATCTTACCAACTCCCATGACAGGATAAGAGGAGTTTTTGGCACATGTGACAATATTCCCCATAGCGGCAGTCTCGAGTGAAGTGAAGAAACTACACTGTGAGGTGTATGTTTGGTTGCCCCACTATCAAAGTACCAAACATCTAAGTCTATGATAGACATACATTGTTCATGAGAAGATGGGTCATGACCACAAATAGTGGTAAATGCTCATACTTCATTCTGCACAAGATTAGTAGACACTATTTTGGGAGTAGGGGCCTCTATAATAAATATTCCAACCTCTTTCTTCCTTGCCTCTTGAGTAGCTAGTTTTGGACAACGCTTTATGACATGATCATTTCCTTTAGAGTATTTGCAAAACAATTTCTACTTTTCTATTTTCTTCTCATCTTTCTCATCCTTCTTTGATTGTGTAGAATTAGCAGATTTCTGCTTACTAGTAGAAGAGCTCCATTTACCTTTGACCTTTTGACTAGCCAAGAAAGCTTGATTTGAAATATGCATAATGGAATTGTTTTGCCTAGACTGATCTTCCTGCAATAGAACAGAGACCAACCCCTAAAATATTAAGGCATTTGGATTGCCTTTCATCATCAAACAAAGAGTAGAAGCAAAACTCTGATATGAATCACGAAGACCATTCAAAATAGTCGACACAAGTAAATTGTCAGGTAAGACTTCATCAACCCAAATCAATTATTCCTTCATATCTTTGATCTTCGTTAGAAAATTGTCCATGGAATCTCCTTCATTCATGTGCTTACTCTCCAGCTATTTTTGGAGGTAAGCAACATGAGCCTCATTCCTTGCTTGGTCTAAAGTGGTAAGTGTATCCAAGCATCCTTAGGTATTATGCAAGAGTGAAAGTGAGTAATAATGGCACATTTGATAGACAAAGCTATCAATGCATGTGCATGAGCATCTTTGCCATCCCAACAAATCTGCTTTGCAGTACGAATAGGAATCTGAAGAATATCACCATCTTTAATGCCGTTTGCATCACCTTCAACAACTGTGTTTATAGGTGTAATAGGATGTTTTTCAACACCGTGCACAATATTCCAAAGTCGTTTTGCAACCAATACATGATGCATCATATAAGCCCATATTGGGTCATTGCTACCATTCAAGTTATCCTCAACAACCAATATATGGAATACATCACTACTTTCAACCATGGCCACTGACTAAAATACCTTGCTGCTAGTAAAGTGATTGTATCTCAAAACGTTGAACATGAATACCTTGTCAAGTTCTACTAAACTTGTAGCAGAGCTCGAGATGCTTATACTTGCGAACCAAAACTTGTATATATCTTTGGCACAAAAAGACAAAATTGTCTGCACAAGCACTACAATACTGCTTTTGGAGGTTGAAACGAACTTAGATCATGATTTTGGCACTATACAATGAAGTGGTTTTGATCTCCTGATCACCCTAAGTATGATCACCAAATTTCGTGCGATTCTGAGACTGTGACTGGAGGGGTGTCGATGATGCCCTAGATGAAGCGACGACCTTCTCTGATACCAATTGTTGGAGTTCGAGGTATGTAGAAGCCCGCAAACAACACAAAGAAGAAGAAGAAGAAGAAGCTTGGAGCACAACACACAATACTGAATGTATTACCACTAGAATGTACAAAGATAAGTGACCCATTAGGGTTATAGGCGTATATACAAGCCAAGGGGGAAAAACCCCCTAAAGAGGGAGAAAAGTGCCCCGGTGGTCCTAGTGTGTTCATATACATCACTACCTAAATATATCAACATTGAAAAGCTCAAAGAATTACTCAATAAGATGAGTAATGACTATCTTTGTTAATGGCACAATTGTTGGAGGAGAGGGGAAAAAACCTATCTCTTAACAAGATCACAGTTCTGGTTTATTCTTGGGTGTCCCACACTAGGTATATCATAAAAGGATTATTTTCTCACCTCTAAAACTCTTGGGACACATACATTACCTCTCTAAAACAAGTATGCATCATGAATTTGATACTTTTTCTCCTTGAGTCCTCTCTCAAGATCCATTGATGTTCCAAAGTGTGGAGAAATTTGTACATCTTGATTCCCTTTCTTATTGCGTCCCATACATGATAATTTGTAAGGTTACCTCTATATTTTTTTGTAATGGAATCAAGTAAATCATTAGCGATGTAAGCAAAAAATCAATCCATGAACATTGGAGTGCAAATAAGAAAGTTAGCCACCACATTAAACTTTGCCTTCCAATACATAAGCCTGTAATCAAATTTTTGAAGGTCTCAACTTGTAAGCCTTACAAACATTAAGTTCTAATTTATTAAAGAGCCATTTATAATTTTGCATGTAATATCTCATACGATTTCTTCTCATATATTAAATATATATATTTTAAGAATCTAAATTATGGATCTCAAAAGTGAATGTTCAACCATCTTGTAATGACACTCCTCTTATGAAAAATCATGCACATCAATCTCATCCACATATGGTTTATTGGGATCAACTATGTGCAACAATGGCGTTGTAGCAATTGCAAGATTAAGACTTTTGATGGTTTGCTTCTTCTCATATCCCATATGAAATAATGTTCATTTTTCACGAAGTTGTTCCATCATAGGTACAACTATTTGGGATTAATTTCTAATGGATTGTCTATAAAGTCATGATAACCCCCAAAAGATTTGTAGTTCTCCAAGATCTCCAAGGTATGGATACTCTCAAATGGCCCTTAATTTATCAAGATCCGTTTGGATTCAATCTTTGGAGATGATAGTTCCAAACATAAGACTTCTTGAAGAATTCATATTTGGATTCCCTTACAAATAGTGAATTCACCATCAACGCTTGAATTCACCATCAACGCTCAAAAGATTGTTCGTAAGCATTCCATATGTTGCTTTGTGGTTGGACTATATATAAAGGTATCATATAGGGAGCTTATCGAAAGTTTCATAGATAAGGACATAAGATGTAGTTCATGAGTTTCATGAGTGTGATAAGAGAATTGGTGAGACCAAAGGCATCACCAACAATTTGTAATGCCCATAGCTATTCCTTTATCCAATCTTGATGATATCTTGATCTAAGGCCCAATCTCGAGAAATATTGTGCTCCATGTAGCTAATCAAATAAGTCTTCCATACATGTCATGGGAAACTTATTTCTAATAGTTACCCTCTTAAGAGCTTTATAATTTGTACATGATTGCTCATTTACATAACCATGCAATTCAACGAAACAATGCAATCCGAATTGGGATGACCACATTGGTTTTGTTATATTATATGACTTCACTAGAGCATCATCTAGATTTGGAATATTTCAAGCTTTTTGCTATTAAGTGCTAAAAAGTTACCCCAAAGTGAAAACAATATGATTTAATCTTTGAAGAGCAAGATACTAGATCTGAAAGGAAATTGTAGGTGGCTTCTAGAAAAATTTTAGGCTTGTGCAAAGATTTTAAAAACCTATCCTTCCACACAGTTTTTGAAATACATAGGTTGGTGGCTCTAAAACAAGCCATTAATTGTCTTAGACATACACTTGAAGCAAACGTTATGGGCATCAAAAGCCTTCCTAACTCAAAGGATCACAAATTTGAGAAGTCCATGCACATTTTATCCCATACAAGAGCTTCGAAGCATGACGATAAGTGAATATTGTAGCTTGGCTATTGACCATGGTAAAAATTGGTCTCTTCCTATGCGAGAAAGTGAATATTATAGCTATTTATTGCATTTTTTTTTGTGTAATGTTATTAGATCCCTTGTTTTTAAATACTTCTAACCAAGCATCATATTTACACTATTCATGCGTTGTTAGATAGAATACTTTAATCCTTGATATTCAAAATAAGAGACTTATATTACTTGCCTTCCTCTATGATTTAGGAGATTCTTTGTTTACGTGTATTGAGGCTTGCAGAATTGGAATGCGAATACTTTTATTAAGTTTCATGGTTAAACAATCTTAACAAATAGCTTTGCGAGTTTCCTCCACTTGGAGGAGTTTGTGGTTGTATATGGACTGTGTGTGCCGGAAAAAAATCTATGTATGGATACGGAAGGTCTCGTAACCGTGTGTGTAAATGGAAATTGATTATTAAGGTAATAAATTTTCTTCCGTTGCATCCAACATCACAGCTGGAGTAGCTCAGTTGGTTAGAGCGTGTGGCTGTTAACCACAAGGTCGGAGGTTCAAGCCCTCCCTCTAGCGAATTATTATTTCAATCTCACGTATTCTTTTTGTCGTCAAATTTCATCGTGCATCACCTATTCATCCCGTTTAAATTTCTTATTTATTTTCTCGCTTTTAAGTGAAAGTTCGAAAGTGAAGTGAGGATAACTATCGGTTTTAGTACTCCCTTCAGCTTCAACTTGCATTTCTAATTACATAGAGTTAATTACATATAAATAATTTTATGCCGTAAAGTATTTCTAAGTTATTGGTGTTAAGTATCTAAAGTCAGCTGGAGTAGCTCAGTCGGTTAGAGCATGGGCTGTTAACCACAAGGTCGGAGGTTAAAGCCCTCCCTGTAGCATTACATAACCGTTCTTTTCATCTCACATACTCCTTTTAGCTTCAAATTGCATTGTGCACCACATTTTCGACCTATTCATCCCGTTTGAATTCCTTATTTATTTTCTCGCTTTTAAGTGAAAGTTTCAACGGATCTACATGCCTATGTTGTGCATTTGAGCCTCATCCTCTTCATTGAAGATCTACCCCCCATGGTCTCAAAGAGATTGGAAAGTTTCATGAAGCTTTCAAATGATGGTCTCAAATGCTTCATGCCATAACCCCCCATCGAAGCATATGATAATGGTGGTTTAAGAAAAAAATGATTTCCCTAGGGCATTTCATTGCGGTCCACCTTCGCATGTTTATGCAACATTTCGCTTTTCGGGGTAGGATAGTTTTACACAACCACATAAAAAAGTATGTTTTAGCTTGTACTTACGAGACACTCAAAATCTGACCATCAATCTACCACAATGGATCATTGAACAAATTCTTGTAGCTCACAAGAGATGGCCATGCAAGACCATCTTGCATGGATGTTGTGCTCTCACACGGATTATCTATAGGTGCTTAGCATATGACATACGTCTTTAGTAGGCCTGCACTTGGAACAAAGTGCAACAATTTATAAGTAGACTGGCCTCCGTACCACCATCCAAGCGAATGAGAGGACCAATCTTGTGTGCTCAACCGAGAGGAGCCAACCTCACTTCGGATATCTCTCCCACACTGGAATGCATTGTATGCCCCCTTACACTCAAATTGCCAAAGCGAAGTACTGATGGTCCTCAATTGATCTTTCCACTGGTACCATCGGATTTACAATTGTCTAGTGGAATTGGTTAGGAGTTAGGCAATCTCAACTTCAAATAGATTCTCAGAGATGTGAATCTTGACTCGAAAGAAGAAGAAGAAGGAGGTGACCACCAACATCCCACGTGCTAATCGATCAAATCCTAGGAGAAGAAAGCATAGATCCCCACTTCATTGAATCCCTCCAACTCATGATAGAAACATGTGGAGTGGTCGAAGTTGTACATACCACACTGTAGAGACCACAAAATTGCTACGACCAATGGCACATTGATACAAGACCATGACCAAGAAAATATTTAGATACCTATATCTCAAAGAGAAGCATTCAAGATTCAACAGACAACCTTGACAACAACGGTGGAACTTACTACAAAAACCTTTGTCCAAACGTCACCTATCTCACTTATGCCTCCTCCATCCCCACCCATAACCCAACAAGTACAAATTCCCACCACAACTATAGAACCCACCCACATACAAGAGCCCATTTTTCAAACCCCACCCAACTCACCCCCTCATTTGGTAAGCATGATACATACTACCGAAGTACTAACCTCCACCCCATCCTTTAGCTTCTGTGCCCTAGTCTCCCACATAAAACTATTCTCTTCCATCACCAACCCATTTTACATTACGTCTTTTAACCCACTAGAACCAACTCTAGGCCACCCATTCAAACACATTGCAGTAGGAAACCCACATCCAACCGAAGGACTTCTCAGATTTTTGGCATTTCCGATCACCCATGTGCCTCTTACTTTGAGATCCATATTCTCCCATAATTTCGTCCATAATTTTTGGCATTACCACCCTATCACCATTTTGGGCATCCTTTGTAGAAACCATGCTTTGAGTCCCAAACCCATCAAGGGTCCCTTATGCCATCACAACATCTTCACCATTCATGCACACCACAAGCACAACACTTACCATCCCCATCTATATGGTAGAGAGAGCATGCACAACACTATCTGACCCTACGGATATATCGCAAACCATTACACCACCCCCTCCCCCTAGACTTCCACAATGCCCCATTCCCCCCTTCCCCAACCTCACCAACACATATCACACCATCATGCACTGAATTCACAATGCCCATTCCCACTTCCCTTCCCCTTGCATTTCCACCTGTGTATATTGCATCCATGCCTATACATAATGCATTTGATACAATGATTCAATGCATTTTTCTTTAGCACCTTATGGGGTGAAGCTAAGCACTTTCCATTTATGAAACAAACCGTTTCCGAAACCGTTTCAACAACTCAACTACAATAGGAATATCAATGATTGGAAGAACACAATGCCATCATCACTGAGGCGTCACAATTTCTACAAGCAAGAGTCACCACACTAGAAGAGGACAACCACACCTTACGAGAGCGATATGACACTTTACAACAAGCCCACTGAGCTTGATTCTAGAATGCAAAATGTTGATTAAGAGGCTATCCAGAATATGGAGATCATGGTGAATCACAAGTTGGAGAGAAATGCTAAACTGCAAAGAAATGTGGGTCTTCTTCAAAGACATATGACAATAAACATGGAAGAAAACAAGTGCCTCTAGTAGTAAAACTGAGATAATATTGAAGTCACTATGGAAAGTACACCAGGGGTGACCATCAACCCCACGCGATTTCAAGCCGTGCCTTTTGAGACCATCTGAATTTTATTGGAAGAGCATGCAAATTTCATAGACTCTTATGAAAGATTAGAAGACAAACTCAATGAGTTATGCAAGTAGCAAGCCACAACTAGCACCTAGGTGCCTGAGTCCATCCTACTTCCAACTGGCACAAAAGAGATCGAGGCACTTCAAAAACAGATTGATGAACTGCAAGATAAATTGTCACAATATGAACGATCTCCATCCCCATAGGTAGAGCCTCAACCAAAAGAATTGGTAGAGATTCCAGTGGAAGAAAAATTTGAAGATGCTTATGAACCACAACCAGTCCCTAGGGGTAGAGTCACTGAGGAAGGAAAAGAAACGTATGAAGCACCCTTCCCTCAGTGGTTAAAACACATCAAAGAAATTGGATGCATGCATGATGATCAAGTGGCTATACAAATTCAGTCCATGTCC
>CM035428.1:148066969-148094469 GCA_020310875.1 Ceratopteris richardii
TGCTTTGCCATTTTTCTTGGGCACAACAACTATGGGAGACACTCATTTAGTTTGGTAGATCTCATAAATGAAACCTGCTAAGAGTTTGTCAATTTCCTCTTTTATCGTAGCTGAATATACATCATTGTAAGTGTAAGGCCTTTGTTGAGAGGCTTTTGCATGGGGTACTATATGGATTCTACGGGAATAAATATGAGGTTCAAGACCTTTTGAATCTCTATAAGACCAAGCAAAAACATCTCTATATTGCTGTAATAATTCTTTCAATCAAGCCTCTTCCATTTTGGATACATCAATCCCAATATGCATGCAATTCTAATCTCCATCTTCACCATTACAACCACCTTCTTCTTCAATACTTGGTTGTCATGAGATTCTCCTATCTTGGCTTCTCCTTTTGGTCTCGAAGCTAGTACTTTTTGGCTTTTTACCTTGTATCTCTTGAAATTATTTGGGAGGCTCAAAGTCATCTGACCTTCTCTTTATTGAGTTAATAATTTCCTCACCTAGTTCCTCAACTTTGTACATGGGATAAATATAATTTAATGGATCCCTAATACAATCATCAACATGAACTTCTATCAAGAACTCATTTTTTGAAACCAACTTAGATTCCGTATGCACAAAAACTAAGTCATCATCTTTGAAACTCTCATCTTGAACCAATAATGGTTCTCCTTCCTTGATTTCCTCAAGAATCAAAAGGATGAACAATCTATTAAGATCATAAACTTCTACATAAAATTGTTATGTTAGAGTATTCTCATTAATAGGAATGCTCATGATGGCTAGGATTTGTTGAGCCATGAGGTTCAAACTCTTCATAATTGATGCGTTGAGAAATATAAGTTGGATCTTTAATCAATCTATCTTGAATTACTAAATTCATAGGATCTCTTTGTGTTAATTGTTGCTCTTCTTTGCTTGTTTGCATACAAAACCATAGATTGACATCCTTATCAATCCAAGTCTCATATCCTGATGAATCATTTGAAGGGGACTTATCTGCATGATTATGTACATTATTCCATTGGATGGGAGGGCTGCCTCTATGGTCACATGTATGAAGATTGATTCTAGTTGTAATTTCTGAGTGCTGCAGATATAGAGCATTACTACCCCAATCTTGAACCACTATTAATTTATGCATAAATGGTCTTCCTAGAATCATCTTGTAATTACTTTCTTGGTTGAAATGACAAATGGCTAGAGTGTAGTAGAAATCCACTTGACAAGTATTCAATTTTACATTCCCTATGAAGCCAATGGGTTTTTCAATATGTCCATTAGCCAATTGCAACTTTAGACAAGTGGAACATAGTTCATGTTTGTTGATATTTGTCTTTGGAACCATACCAAGGTAGTTCCTTTCAAGCTAAGTCCAAATGATTCATACTATGCAAAGAAGTCATGCATATGTAAAAATAATTCATACTATGTAAAGAAGTCAACCATATGTAAAAAAAAAAGACTAGGTTCTTTGGTTATGTTAGGTGGATGCAAAAAATTACATGATATTTTACCTTCTCATCTTGAATAGTTAAGATTATATTTCCTATATGTGCAATATTGCATGTTGTATAACTCAAGTTAAAACCAAGAGTAGATACATTTTGCAAGCTCATAAGCCTCTCTATATAGATATTCATATGTTTTAGAAAACTCAAATCAACATGTCAATCACTATTACATGAAATTGAGATATTAGTAGACATTTTTTTCCATCATATGATAATGCACTATAAAGTTTTTCTCTGCATTATCCACATGAAAACATGCATAATTATTTTGCTACCTTCTACTATTCCGATCTTTCCATCTATGTTCATGCTCAAAATGACTTGTTTGACCACATGCCAATCATTATCTATTATCATTACTTGAATTATTCTTTTGAAAATCTCTACAAAATCTTTTGCTCCCCCACCTCAAAACTGTCCACTACTTTTTGCTTGCTTATTTCAATTATCATGCTTTTTTCTAATTTAGTTTACCTCATTTAGAAACTTTACCTTGGATTATTCCCATTTTAGAGTAAACTATTTACTCTATTTAATATCCCCTTGTAAATTTGAGCCTTCACCAAGGTTATGTTCATCCATTATTAGCATGAAAATTAGGTCAACAAATTTAAAATGCTCCCCCTATGCTCTGAGTTACCTATATGTAGAACCTAGACTACAAAAGTAAACTTACAAGTTGTCATTGTCATCTATGATGACTCCAATAGATGCAAGTGACTCACATATGATTTTGATTTTTAGATGTAGTCACTTATGAGTGCATACTCATTCTCCAGTGCATGCAACTCGTTCTTCAGTTATAACTTCCATCCTTTTGTATTGAACTTATACAATATGATAAATTCATACATGCCTTCTTTAGAGATTGTGCACCTTGTATATTCCTAATTATTCCTTTTTTGTTTATAGATAATAAAAAAATTATGTCTTTTGCTCGTATGTTACATTTCTTACATCATTTTATACTATTGTACATCTTGAATTCTTTATATAAATTACAAGAAATATTCATTATTCCTTGAATGTGCTTAAGCAACATTTTTCCATCAAGAAATTAATTGCCTTAACTTTCGAAGCATGAAATTTTTCATGATTTACTACTTTTCATTCACAAGATAATTTACTCCATCGATGTTTTGATTCCTACAAAAGGTTAAAACTTTTTGCAAAAGAACTAAAACAAGAATAATTTTCCCATTCTTTATCACAATACATTGCAAGATCATAAAAAAAAAAAATCATATTTTTGGTACTAACGAACGTACATGAAATAAGTTGAGAATTTGGTATGAAATATACTAAAGAAACAAAAAGAAGGACACCATGTAAATTCACCTCTTTTATTTGCAAGTACCACAAACTCCAATCGTAGATTGAAATGGTCTCCAAATATCAACATAATTACCTTTTGGAGAGACCTTGAAATATTCTTCAAGAGTTTTATTTAATGACGTCTGACTTGATACCATGATAAGAGAATGGAATGAGAGGAGATAGTTCTTACACTCATAAAAAAATCACAAAAAAGAAGAGAACATAAAAAATTTAAGAAAAGATAACTTTATCCTTGCCCCGATTCTGCAAAAGAGATTCTACAAAAATTACCTTAATACTACATAACAATAGATTTCAGTATAAAGGAAAGTAAACAAGAAAACCTAGAAAAAACTAATGAGTGTACGAAGATGTTGGAGAGATGTGAGCAAAAAATGAGACATTATCTTTGTGCATCATGTAATGAGATTGATATCTCAATGATTTTCACCAGAAAGGTTGTATTGTTTTAAGAAATTTATAACATTATTCAATGTATTTGAAGACTACATATGGAATTTTTCTTTTTCTAAATACCTAACTTTTATTAAGGATGGATATTGTGTTGTACAAGAGATATAATTGGTTGGTAGGAAGCTATAGTGAATTAAATTTTGAGGGATGAAGAAGACACTAATATTTGTGACAAGGAGAAAATAAAAGGATTTTGTTTTTCTTAGAATCTTTTATAGCTCTACAATAACTCCTAGATACCTAGGTAAGATCTAACAAAATTGTTATGCATGGTTCTTTTGGTTCAACATAAATAAATTGCAAGGGATTACACAATCATGTCCTTGAATAGTAGGAACTTCCCAAAACATAATAGTAGGAACTTCCCAAAACATAGTGTAGACAAATTTCATGAGTGAATTTTCGTACATGGAAAATAAAAACCCAATGTTTTTTGATGCAGAGAGTTGTTTGGAGTTTCAAGAATCAAATGCCTCTTAATGATATGTCTGAAGCTTGTGTAAAACATAATAAAATGCTGCTTAGGATGTACTCTTATAATTGGTATTGATTCCAAATAAACATGTACTTCTATAGTTGATATTGATTCCAAATGGACAAATAGTATAATGATCCAACTTCACTCACTTCAAAGCCTTTTACAAAAGATTTCACAAAACAGTACCAAAGTTCACAGAAGAGTACCCTAAAACAAATTGCATATATTGTCAAAGAATAGAACACTTAACAAGAATAGAACACTTAAGGTCAAAGTGTTACTGAAGATGGAAGGGTTCTGTTGGTAGTATACGAGAAGAGGCAAGTACGAGCATACAAGCAGATCTAGCACTAAGGCAATCCTTTATTTTTTTCAAAACCCTTACACCATTTAAAAGTGATTCTCATCACTAAAAACCCCTGTAAATACCATTTTCACCTTTTTGTAGCTCCATTTTGTACAAGCCGAGGAGTCCTCCAGCTTGAGGAGCCTTAGAAGTAGTTGCCTACGAATTTTCGTATTTTTTAGACCTCGTTTGAGCCCTCAAATAAGCCCTAGAACCTAATTTTTAACTAGGCCGGACACTAGGTCTGGACAGGGCCAAAGCTAGTCAAAAACTATAAATAGAGCTAGAGAGCTCATTTTTGGGGCTAGCTTCTTGTAGTTTTGAGCTTGTATGAGAACTTGGTTGCAATAGAAGTGATTCCATTGTCTTACTCTCTTTGTTCTTGCCGTGTGTGCGCGTGTGTGTGTATGTGTGTGCATGTTAGTGTGCTTCTCACTCACACATTTGTGCCTTCACTTGCTCGAGGTCTTCATACCATCCTCATGTCTTTCCGGATTGACATTAAAGGAGGTGCTACTCATCACTGAGCTACACCAAATTTTGGCGCCATTGCCGGGGATTCGAGCTTTGAGGACGAGCGTGTGATGGTAAGACGTAGAGAGGACGCGTTGGAATGGTAAGTAGTCGGTAAATTTCTGATTTTTCTCCATCTCCATCTCCATCTTCACCTCCTTCTCCATCTCCACCTCCACCTCCTTCTCCATTACATATTCCCTCTTCCTTGTCATTCCCCTTATTTGTTGTGTGCGAGTTTGAGAGAGAGCGAGCGTGTGTGTTCTTGATTTGTGTGTTTTTGCATGTTTCTTGCAGGTTGCAGCTCCATCATCATCTCCAGCAAGCTCAGCAGGTACGGAATCTGTCTGCACAGTCCCCGAGGCATCGAGCTTGAGCTATTGCGACACTCCGAAAACTTCGACTAATCGCGTTTCTGAGTGCACCACGACACTGCGCAGGCTGAGAGCTCCTAGGATCATTAGACAGAACTGAAAAATTCACCATATCCCGAGCTATCGCGACACCTCGAGGTATCGTGACACTCACGAGCTATCGCGACACTCACGAGCTATCACGACACCTCACGAGCTATCGCGACACTTGGGAGTATCGCGACACTTCACGACCTATCGTGACACCTCACGAGCTATCGCGACACTTGGGAGTATCGTGACACTTCACGACCTATCGCGACACCTCACGAGCTATCGCGGCACTTGGGAGTATCACGACACCTCACGACCTATCGCGACACTTGGGAGTATCACGACACCTCACGACCTATCACGACACCTCACAAGCTATCGCGACACCTCACGACCTATCGCGACACTTGGGAGTATCGCGACACCTCACGACCTATCACGACACCTCACGAGCTATCGCGACACTTGGGAGTATTGCGACACTTCACGACCTATCGCGACACCTCACAACCTATCGCGACACTTGGGAGTATCGCGACACCTCACGACCTGTCGCGACACCTCACGACCTATTGCGACACTTGGGAGTATCGCGACACCTCACGACCTATCGCGACACCTCACGAGCTATCGCGACACCTCACGAGCTATCGCGACACTTGGGACTATCGCGACACCTCACGAGCTATCGCGACACCTCGAGCCGACCTATCGCGATACATGGGCTTAACGCATGAAAATTTAGAGTAAATTAATTGACTGAATTGAGGTATCTTTGGGTTTAATCTTGGACACATTGGGAGGATATAAGAGCCTTAGGAGTGGGCAAAAGACCTAGAAACCACGGAGGAATTTCCTGAACCCTGAGAGCCTGTTTGGACCCCTAAGTGCCTGAAGGGTCATAACTTCACCATACGAACTCCGATTGATGAGATTTTGGTCTCGTTGGAAAGCTTGTTGAAAATCCTACGTGGACCTTGACTGGATTTTTGTAGAATCATACGTGGAGTTTTAGAACATGTATTTTCAAGTTGGCCTTTAGGTGAGACTAGATGGTCCTAAGATTGAGGGGGTACAGTGAGTTACTCCAGGGGGGACTGAAAATATTGATGTGTGTCTTTCAATTACTTGTGGTAATAGAGCAATACTGACTGGTGAGCTTTTGCAGGAACATTGTGTGCACTCAAGGCAATCCAAAGCAAGCTAGCAAGGGTGAGTACCAAGCTTGGGAGAAGGCTTCCTGGGCTTGTGTAGCAGTCTGGTCAACCAGCTAATTGAGGTTGGAAGATCTCTCAACCCTCCTTTGTCAATTCCTAGCCTAGGCTAAGTACGACTTAGGTGTGGTAATTAATTAGGGCAATGTTAGGCATGAATCAAGTCCAAGAGAATTAATCAACCAAGTGCAAGAATTAAATAGGTCTTAAGTGCGAAAACCCTAAGGGACAAAGGGTAAACTGGAGTCGATCACTTATCAAGTGCGAAATTCACTTAAGTACTCCTGACGACGCGATTTCAGACAAGATCATAAACATAATATTCAACTCAAAGAACAAAGTGATTGGTGCAAATTAACTTGCAACGAGAGTGTGCTTGGGTCCAAGGGGGTAGATAAATCAGGCATATGAACCTTAGATCAGGCAGACACTTAGGCCGAGACAGACAAAGCCTCAGATCTTCTGAAGCTAGTGTCAATCACACTGCCAGGTCTTGGGCCCAGCAGTTGAGTGATTACCCATACACTCCCAGATCAGAAACAAGTGATTCTGAGATGTCCTATCACATGGAGAGACCAGTAGGTAGTTCAGGGGTGGCTTATCTAGAAAAGCCAGAGGGACCTTACAAGACTCAATTGGAATACATCAGGATGAATCATCTAGGTGCTCGCATCTACGAAGACGGACTGAGAAGATCTGTGGTCCAGATTAAGAACCCCGATCAACCCCATGGACTAGAACACCCGGTAGTCAAGTTCGAGAATGGAGCATACCTGGATAAAGAGGGGACTATTTATGTAGTCACCACTCTTCCTGATAGAACAGACGAGTTTGGAAATGTGATTGCAGAGACCGACATGGGTATATAGAACAAGGAAATTTAGAGAAATAGCCGAGAACTCCCCGGGGTAAATCTGTCTTGACCAGAATCATGACTCCAGAGTGGATTCCACAGGATAATAAAAGCATAGATCTGCTTTTAAACCGAGAAACCGATGAGGCTTTTTGGAGATATAAATCTGCTCAACCTCAGGAAGTGAGTGCCCTCACAATCTATGAGTTTAAAGACCCTGATAGCCCAGGCCAAGTAACCTACCTAGACAATGCATCAGAGAGAATCTTCATGGTCACTAAGCATGGCAGACATGCCCACACATGGAAGGGTGAATTTGTTTTTCCCCAACCAAGGTCTAATGTGTCCTTTGGTCACCAAGGAGCTGGGACCTCCCAAGCTCATGGAGCTCAAAGAGATAGAAGTAGAGACAAACCTGAGGTAAGTTTTGCCAACTCCCTGGGAAGAGAAAGAACGGGAACGGAAAGGAATAGAGTGGAACCTGAGAGACATAGAACCCCATGGAATCAAGGGAATGCTGACGATTTTCCTTTGCCAAGGCCGAGAGAACACACTAGGACCCTGCGACCAACTCAACTGGTGAAGTCCATGAAGAATTATTTCGATGGCACGGGAGACCCTTATGACCATGTGGCATAATTTCGGCAAGTATTGAAAGCTGAACAGGTAGAGGACCTATTCACACAATATAATGCTTTTGGTCTAACCCTTAGGAACACTACCCTTACGTGGTTTCAACCACTAAACGAGAGGCATTTCAGAAACATAGACCAGCTCTTAGAGGCATTTATCATTGAGTTTTCTAAGAGTGGAATCAGGCACAACACTTCCTCACTAATTCATAGCTTCAAACAAACACCTCAAGAGACGGTCAGACTAGCTGGAAGAAGATTTAGGCAGTACCTGGAGAGATGCCCGATGCCGGAGTTACCCACACCAGCCAAACAAGTGGCCTTGTTCTTAGATGGATTGTTGAACACCAAGCTCATGTCATATGTGTATCTGAAGGACCCCAGAACGATAGAAGAGTGCGTGCGCATGTGCATAGACATTGAGGACAATCTAGGTGAGGAATTAGAACTATCAAAAATCTATAAGGATTCTGATAGCTCTAGTAGCCTCACATCTGGTCAATCCACATCCATTGAAGAACTTGCAGAGAAGGTAGCTCAAAAACTAGGTGTCTCTAGCAAACAAATTCCAAGATTTGCCCTAGTTAAGCGGTGGTACACTTGTGGCGGTGACCATATGGCAAATGTATGTCCCATTATGGCCCAACCCCAGGCGAATCCTAGTAGCCAGTACTGCACCATAGAGCGCAGGTACACCAACCACACTGCACAAGACTGCCCATATAACAAACAAACTGTTAGGCAAAATTACCCTCAGCCATATCCACAACACGGTAGATACCAGAATCAGTACCCACCACAACAATACAACAGACCACAGCAAACTTATCAGCCACCTTATCAAGGGCAGCAGAGACCTCAACCAGTCCTAGTGCAGCAACCCCCCGCTCCAACTAATGTGATCCCAATGAAATATGCATCTGCTAAAGAAAATCCGAACAGAGCCATAGTCCCAGTCACCCCATTGCTATCAGACAATGATCCAAGTGACCATAGTTTTGACTCCACACATATTGATAGCCCACAGGCTTACTACATGCAGTCACCCGAGCATAACGAGTCATACTATTATGAGGACCCAAGTGAAAATAGTGGGGAGCCTGAGTATGCCAATGTCATGTACACAAACCCCAACTCTAGACCTCAACCTAGGCAGGTACGACCCCCATTTCCTAGAGGACCATGCTTCAGATGTCAGGGAGATCACCTTATACGTGATTGTCCACGGCCTGCCCCTACACAACCTCAACCAGTAACCATTCAGGGTTTCTGTCAAGACTGCGGGAAAGAGAATCTCCTACGAGAGTGCCCAAAGAACCCTAATAACATGCCTAAAATCACTCCTATCAATGTTGTTGGGTTAGTTGTAGACTCCACAGGGAGTGTGACTTCCACTGCACCTGTGCAAGTGATCACAAGAGCCCAAGCACTACAACAAAACCAAGGTGTTGGTCAGGAAAAGAGCCCCGAGGTGAGTGAAACAGAGAGCATAACCAAAAAGAGGACTAGAGCCTGGAAGGATAGTCGTGAAAGAATGAAAAGGCAATGGGCAAAAAAGATGAGCGAACTTGAAGAAAGCTTGAGAGAAACCAAAGCAAAGATAAGTGAACTCGCATCTCAAAACCACTCTCACACCAACCCTCCACCACCTCTCCCTTTACCCGCCAATCCACCTTCTTCCATTCCCCAACCTTTCAATACACCACCCTTGACCCACCCACCACCCAGAGTAGGATCCGTCCTAGCCGATCCCACTCCCGAGGACCTAAACATGATGCTTAGAGCATATCAGGCCAGAATCCAAGAAGGGCCAAACGTAACTGATCATGAAAAGTGTTACCCTAGAGCAGAACTAGAGCTAGAACGAACCAAAATTTGTGCTAAGATGGTGGAATTGGCTCAGACTATGTTTGAAGCCAGTCGCCTTTTCAATTACTCGGGCTCAGCCAAGACACAATTATACTTGGATGGACTTCTAGAGAAGTTAGAGGGCATAATTGCAAGATTTGCCAAGGAAGAAAAAATTAAGAAAGAGATAAAGCAAGCAAAAACATGACCCATCCCCCACCGAAAGCTTATGTGCCCAATTCCACTGAACCAGACAACCCCCCCTCCCTAGAAAGAATAGAGAATCTAATGGCACAATCACAAAAGGGACTCGCCCCTCAACACCATGACAAGGCTAGTGAAAGAGCAAGTCTTCCTACCCAGAAAGCCTATGTGCCTGAGGCCTACGTGCCTAACTCTACGGAGCCAGACACCTCTTCTTCTATGAATCAATACACACCAGAATTCTTGCGAGAGATTCAAGAAGAGAAATGGGCTAAAGAGAGTGAAGTTCCTCCTCCCATTGAGCTGGTGGATGACACACACGATCAATTCCCACAAGACCTTCCTTCCATTTATGGAGAGTAGGAGAGTGCCCAATAAAGATTAGACTTCGAGTCTAATTCTTTACAAGAACTACCCCATTTCACAGGCGCATGGGAAGCAAAGTCCGCCTGTATGAGAGCACCTACAGTCATGGTAAAAAATGAGGACTCAGTCTTACCTAGGAACACAGAGGTAGTGAAAAACACTAAAGTGCAGTGCAATCTCAAGTTAGAAGAGCTACTCAAGGTTAGACTTGAATTATGGAAACATGTCGCCAAACAAGTACCAGTGATAGTGAAACCTCATTCCCAGGTAGGATCACATAGGACAGTGCCAGAGATACCCTTGGATAAGATAGGAGATATGTGTGAAGGTGAAGAAGGGAACACCTATCTTCCCATTACCTACCAGGAGTACACCACCAAGGCAATTTTGGACTCAGGTGCAGGAGTTGCAATTGCTACAACTTCCCTATGGAAGCGATGGGGCAAGCCAGCACTCCGACCAATGAGAATGAAATTGCAGATGGCTGATGGTCATATTGAAAGGCCCTTAGGATTGCTAGAAGGAATAACTCTCACTACATGTGGGGTTGAGTTTGAGCATACTTTTGCTATATGCGACTTTAGCAAAAACCAAGCCTACGAGATGATTTTGGGAAGGCCATTTATGCGGCAATTGCAAGTAGTCCAGGATTGGGGAACCAATTCCTTGTATTTGCAACATCTAGGTGTTACAACCAAAGTCAATCTTAAGGATTAATCTCATAGAGACGTACCGCCTATTCAATGGAATCCCATCCATAGAGCCAAAGATGAGACTGAGTCTGTGCATTCCATAGAATCCGGATCCTCGTGGATGCATGAAGACACCCACTTATGGATGTGTAAGGTAGCAGTAGAAGAAGAGAAGAGAGAGAAAGCCAGAGAGGTAGGTGCAAAAGAAAACCATAGATCAATTCAAGACCCAGCCTATGCACCTGTAGTCTTTCCTGATGAGGAATTTGAACCCCATGGCTGGGCAGAAATCCTAGCAACAATGGATGTAGCCATCAATGGAGAGCAGTGGACACCTCATTGTGATGAGGATGGATATGACATTTCAGTCTTTTCAATAGAGCCAATCATGGGAGATGCAGTTTTAGAAGAATGCGAACCTATCCTTGATGGATTTGAGGATGCGAGTGACTCCGATCTAGAGTCAATCATCATGGACCCACCTTTTGCATCAGATGAAGAATACTTCTATGAAGTAGAATTTCAACCCCAGAGGCACGGAGAGCTTACAAATGAGGTGAGGTTAGCCACACAAGTAGCTTCTAAAAGCGGAGGAAAGAAAAGAAAGAAGAAGGAAGTCACTCTGGAGGCAGAAGAATCCTTGTTTGAGGTCCCTGAAAACTTTAAGAAATATGAGATAGACGATAGGAGGGTCATGATAAGAATGCCTAAACGTGAGGCACAAGCAGGAGAAGCCTATGATAGCAAGGAAACTACCAAGAAAATAGTTGTCGCCATCGAGGAAGGAGAAGAAAGATGCACATACATAGGTCATGACCTGACAGAAGAGGAAGAACAAGAGCTGATAGCCTTGCTAAGAGAATACCGAGATGTATTTGCTTGGAGTTATAGGGACTTGAAAGGGGTAGACCCTGATATATGTTCACATACAATCCCCATGACCTCAGACGTCAGACCCTCGAAACAGAAGCCCTACACATACAATGATAACTATGCTGCTAAGATCAAAGAGGAGATAGATCGACTGGTTGAAGCCGGATTCATCTATGAAATTGAGCACACTGAGTGGGTATCCCCCATTGTAGTGGTGCCCAAGAAAAATGGAAAGCTGCGTGTGTGTATTAACCTTAAAAAAGTTAATGCCGCCACGATTAGAGACAGTTATTCGCTTCCTATCACTGAGCATCTATTAGAAAGGGTAGCAGGCAAGGAAGTGTACAGCTTCCTAGATGGGTTTTCGGGCTACAATCAAGTAGCCATTGCTCCAGAGGATCAACATAAGACGGCTTTTGCCACGGAGTGGGGCATATTTGCCTTTCGGGTAATGCCATTTGGGCTTACCAATGCACCGGCTACCTTTCAAAGATTAATGTGTCACGTGTTTAAAGAGTTCTTGAGGAAGAATTTGGAAGTCTATGTTGATGATCTTTGCGCTCATTCCAACATTAGACAGACCCATATACCTGAACTCAGACAGATCTTTGACAAATGTAGAGAATATCAAGTCTGCCTGAACCCAGAAAAGTGCGTTTTTATGGTCAGGCAAGGCAAGATTCTAGGACACATAGTGTCAAAGAATGGCATATCCACTGATGAAGAGAAAGTGAAAGCCATAGCAGAGCTACCTAGGCCAAAGAACGTCAAGGAAGTACAGGCTTTCATGGGACATTGTGGTTACTACCGTCGGTTCATCCACATGTATGCTGTCATCGCAAAGCCCATGTACGGACTTCTAACTAACTTTGAGTGGACTGAGGAATGTGAGAATTCCTTCCAAGAGCTTAAACGAAGATTATGTTCAGCACCAATCTTGACCACTCCAGATTGGAGCAAGCCATTCCATGTTCATGTGGATGCCTCCAATTATGCTATTGGATGTGTACTTACACAACCTACGGGTGAAGGGAACATGGATCTCCCTATTGCCTATGCCAGTAGACAATTGAATGCTGCTGAACGGAACTATACAACCACCGAACGAGAAGGATTAGGCATGGTATATGCAGTTAAAAAGTTTAGACATTATTTGCTTGCAAATAAGTTCAAATTTTTTACTGATCACCAAGCTCTACTGTACCTGGTAAACAAGCCATGTAATACAGGCAGATTAGTAAGATGGTTTCTCTTACTAATGGAGTATGACTTTGAGGTAGTAGTGAGAAAAGGCAGAACTCACCTAAGAGCAGATCATCTCTCAAGGCTCACATCAGGAGAAGCCCCACAAGGAGTGTCAGATGACCTTCCTGATGCTTACTTGTTTAATTTGGAAGTGGTACCGCAGTGGGCTAAGCCATTGGTACCAGTATTGACATACGGGCCTAACCACCCAGTAATAAACACGCAGGATAGAGAGGTAGTAAAAGCCCAAAAGTACCACATCATGGCAGGAAGTATGTACAAGCACACAGATCAAGGGATCTTGGCCTGTTGTGTGGAAGAGGATGAGTACGCTAAGTGGTTGCAATTGGCACATGTAGGTGCATTAGAGCAACACTACTCAAAACAACGAACCCTACAGACCCTGAGGAGACTAGGAGTGCATTGGCCAACTATGGAAGCTGATGTCCAAAAGTTGTGCAAGGAATGCCCAATCTGTTGCACTAAACCACCTGTGGAACATGCCACTCTTTATCAAGTGTCCATAGTGCCAGATTGGAGTGAACCACTAGTATCCTTCCTGAGGACGAAAACATTCCCTCCAGACATGACTCTGGTTAGGAAAAGAAGTCTAGAACAAGAAGCCCTAGAGTACTCACTCATTGGTGATAATCTCTACAAGCGTGGTAAGGATGGTTACCTGAGACTTTGTGTTCATGAGAGTGAATATCTAAAGATTTTGGAAACTGCTCACCAAGGTGTAGCAGGAGGACACTTTGGACCAGATCGGGTGATCAAGGCAATATTATTTGCAGGATTTTGGTGGCCCACCCTTCACATGGATGCACATACCTATGTGAAGAGGTGTGAGATTTGTCAGCGAACCCAGTATCCTATACGCAAAGATGAGATGCCCCTGAAGCCCATGATGGGCGGACGTGCATTCTCTAAGTGGGGAATAGACTTTGTAGGTCCTATCAATCCCCCAGCTAAGGGTTCCCTTGCTGAGTATATCATCGTTGCCACGGACTATCTAACCAAGTGGGTAGAGGTAAAAGCCACAACGAAGAACGACGCTCAGACAACTGCTAAATTCTTGTTTGAGAATGTATTCACAAGATACGGGCTACCCATAGAGCTAGTTAGTGATAGAGGCACTCACTTCTTGAATGAAGTTATTGAAAATCTGCTCCAAGAATTCTTGGTAGTGCATAAGAAGTCTGCCCCCTATCACCCTCAAGCCAATGGGCAAGCCGAAAGCACCAATAAGATCCTATGCAATGTATTGACAAAATTAGTGAACAATAAACGCTCTGATTGGGACAAACAGCTACACCATGCTGTTTGGGCATACCGAGTCGCCTACAAAACGGTACTCCAAGCCACCCCCTTTCAGATGGTATTTGGCCAAAACGCAGTGCTACCATTGGACTTCTTAATACCTACATTGAAAGTAGCACAAGAGCACGAATGGACGGGTCATGAACTCTCCTCTAGACTTTTTGACCTTGAACGATTAGGAGAAACAAGACTGAGAGCAGCTGCAGGGATATATGCAGCTAAGAAGAGACAGAAGGCATACTTTGATGCCCATGTGAAGGATAAGGGCTTGAAAGCAGGAGATCTAGTTTTAGTCTACACATTGAAACAACACGCAAGGAAGCTAGAAAAGAGAGGCTACGGACCTATGATCATCAATAGGATCTCCACGAGTGGAGCAGTACAACTAGCCACTTTAGAGGGTGATGTTCTCCCAAACTATATTAGCAGATGCAGAGTCAAGCTGTATCAGGAACCCCTCACGGAGGAAATGCTAAGTCGACTCAATACTGCTAAGCAACGTAAAGAGGAGGAAAAACGAATTTGAGAAGAAGCACAGGCAGAGGCCTTAGAGCGCATCAGACGAATGAAGTTGAGGAGACAAGGGAGGGATCAGCCTATGATTGACACTCAAGAGTCTCCAGGCTATCACATGGCCATGTGTGAGGCTTCAGGTGAACGTACCCATAAGATAGTGGATCGACGACCTTTTGTGACCCTAGAAATAGGACAAAGAGACAGCACAACAAGCGTGAGAGCTTTAATTGATTCAGGAGCAGCCACAAGTGCAGTTCGGCTTTCTTATTGCCAGCAACTGCAATTGGAGGTAAAACCCCTAGAAGCATATCTGATAGGATTAGGAGGTGTTGAAACCCCTTGCATGGGAGAGGTGGATCTTCCCCTCTACATACAAGAGGTCCTCATGCCAGCAAAAGTGCTAGTGTGTGAAGACGAGGATCTGACCGAACCTCTTGTCTTAGGCCAAGACTGGATCTATGATCACGCAGTCAACCTCAACCTAAGAAGTGGACTTCTTCAGGCTTGGGTAGGCCAAAGCCGTCTCACGATTGAATTAGAAAATCAAGCACTCAAACCAATAGAACAGGCACCAACTCCTGGTCCCTCCAGGAATCCACATGAAGATAACAATGTTGTTCTTGTCCAAACTTCTATGGTGCAGAGGATTGTCAATATTACTGAAGGTACAGGAGCTAATAAGGAGTTCCTAACTGATCCAAAGAAGATTCTAAACGGGCAGATCGAACATCACTCGACACGAAGGAGGCCGCTGATCAAGAGGCAGGAGCGCTAACCCGTGCAACACGGAGCACCTCGTGGCGCGAAGCAGATTTGGATACGCAAGGATGGAAAACCCACCACTCTAATAGCAGACTCCCGAGGAGACAACAAACAAGCCACACCATCACGGACAAGTGAAGGAGTACCCTAGGAAACCTCCTAGGCACACCACATCTATTTGGGTCCCTAAGCGGTCAAGGAAGGCTAGCCCCAATGCTAGACACATATGGGTGCCCAAGGCCTGTTTACGAGCCCAAATAGCTCCAACTCTAGTTACTGGCATAATTCAACACTCTCAAGTCCGCTCGACTAACAACGCAGGAACTCTACCTAAAAACCACTCTGACCCACACTTAGTCACATCGAGGAATGCCTGGAAATGGGTACCCAAAAGGTCCCAAATCCATAACAACCTAGTTCATAAACCGTTGCCTGTCTTTAGCTCTAAGAGCTACGAATCCCCTATCAAAGTTTGGAGACCTAAACCATGTATCAAACCCCCTGACCCAATTTTTGTAAATCCATCCACTCTGACATAGGTGCATTCCTAGTCCACTGCATAACCAAAGTAGGCATCTAGGATGATACTGACCTCTAATCACCACTCACACCTATCACAAGCACTTCATCTCTGACCACTAACCTTCGGGATTGTCATGTTAGTATTGTGAAGGGAACACCATTACATCCTGTTTCCTATGCAACACTAATGTGCCTTTCTTCTTCTATGAGATAAGCACCCGATTCCCATGGCAGCAGTAGCAGGCACAAGCTCTCAGGCAGGCTCTGGTGCTCAAATCAATTGGGATGCCATGCCGGTGGAGGCCCCACCAACAGCTCGGCCTGAAGAGTTTGTGAATGTGCGGAGAATTCCTATTCCAGATCCACCAAATGGCCTAACCGAAAGAGTAAAAGGGCACTCTCATTGGTTCAATGAAATGCCAGGAGACTTGGGAGACGCAGATCATATATGGGAGTCCAAGATGGAGTGTGGAGGAGTGTGGTGGACCTTCCAGTTCTTTTCAAGAGAATTCGAAACCTTACAGAATGCAGCTCCACTTCAAGATATCTGGCAAAAAGCAAGATTACAAACTTATTTTAGTGCAGCTCTGCCTAAACCCGATTTCCTCAGGTGCTACTACCTAATTGCTACACTGAAGCCGACAGGTGATAAAGATCATTCAGGCACATTCTGGGTGCCCTCCTTGTCAAATCTGGAGGAAATGAGGAAGTTCGAATTGAATGTTACTTTAATCAGGGAAGCACTTCAGATGTATGGCACGCATGTACCTTCTGACCGCGACCCCTTGATACCTGAGTCGATGAAAAGCAACAAAATCAAGAAGCTAAAAGAAATGTGCGCCCTCACCCCCAACATCGCCATACCATTGCGGATGTGCCTCCAACACTTCGCATTCCCAGCTCAGGACCGTTTCACCCAACCTCACAAGAAAGTATGGTATGGGCTATATCTAGCAGAGACTGGAAGCTTGCCCATTAAGATGCCTGTATGGATCTTGGACCAAGTGTATGAAGCAGGCAAGCGGGGTGTGAGGAAGCCTACTTTACACGGCTGCTGTGCACTTACAAGGATTATCTATCGATGTCTTGCATATGACGTGCCGGTTGCCAGAGCCCTAAAATATTCACAGCTGGAGTTTTTCAAAGGGCGGAAGTCAGGGAGCCAACCTGCGAAACGAATGCGTGGATCTCTCTCCCAGGTAATGATCCCTCACGAGGCCACGACCGAAGCTTCCCCCAGAGAAGAAGCCCAGGTCACACCGGTCACGATCCATCTTCAAGGAGTTCAAGCAGGGGATGTGGTACAACCCACTCCATCCGCCCCTCCACTACCTACCGATGTAGAGTTTTCATCTATGGCCAACTTCACAGAAGATCCAAAAACTTTGATTTTGAAAGATTCATGCAGACGGCCCACTTGTCGGACAGTGAAGGTTTCCCTGAAAATGACGATCCAGGAGCATCATTCCAAAGAGAACTGCCACAGGGCGAAACAAGCAGAGTACATGGAGAAGATGAGGCACAACACCCTCATGGCCCAAGCACACAAGTTCAGGAAGAAGTACAAAGAAATGAGCCAGAAGAGAGTGAAGAGGAAGCCCCTGCCTACACGCACAACTCAAGCGGCTATACAAGACAATCAAGCAGGTACAGAGAAGACATAAGATGACAGAAGAGGCGAATCGAGCTCTGGTGAACCAAATGCTTCAAGTCGAGAATGTAGATTCCCATTTTGTTGAATCATTGAATCTATTGGCGGACACATGTGGGATTGGGGAAGCATTGAGGACTATGGTCTATCGGGAGAACCCTACCTATGATCAACGAAGGATTGATACACGGCCACGACAGGGAAAAATGATTCAAATGGAAGTGTCTACTGCTTTGCCTACCACAATTTCAGAGGATGTTCACATGACTAGCCCAAATCCCACTGAAGAACAAGATGTAAATACACAGGTACCATCTCCACCGTCACCTCCCATTCAACCCTCAGAACCCTTCTCCACTAGTCTTTCTGAACAACCGATATCCACCCAACATGAACCCATTGTACACACCTCCGTTTTTACATCCTTCCCTTTACCCACATCCATCACTTTCGCCCACATTTTTGAACCTCACACCGGTCATCCTGCCACCGATCAAACCATAATAGGTCACCCCTCCTATCTCCCCGTCCTTGGACAACCACTTGCCACTAGCCAGATCTTATCCCATCCTTTTCCATTCACCCACACATTTCCCCTCTCCCAAACCCTATCCAGCACTTCCCTTGTAACTGCCTCAGGCTCAACCCAAGTCACACAACCGTCATTCTGGACAAACCTTGTAAGTATACTCCATCAGGTTGAGAACTATAAGAAAAAGTCCCTTTCCCAACCCCACTCCCCCACATTCACTGCCACCACTAACACACCACCTACCGTTCCCGTATTCAAAATTCACTCTTCACACACTATCACATCGGATCCCATGGATATTTCACCATCCACAGGAGCACCCACCACCACGTCTATTCCACCATCATCACATCTCACTTCACTCATAGGCACATCATCCACTTTTCCCTTCCCCATTTCCCGACCCTTTGCATGTTCCACCTCTACCCATGCATCCACATCATTTAGTAGTGCACTAGACACCATGGTTGAAGCGGCCACTCAGCTTAAGCAAGAGTATAAGCTATTAGAAGAAAATAACATAGAGCTGTGCAATCTCTCGGCTCAACTCCAGGCACGAGTCGATGCCTTGGAACTAGGTAATACAGCACTACAACACCAGGTGACTGACCTCCAACAATCGAAGACAGAACTCGAAGCTAAGTATGCAGAGACATGCAAAGCTATGGAGGAACAACTCAGAGAACAAATGGGTCGCAATGCGAGACTTCAACGCAACATGGCTCTACTACGTCGCCATCTAGCAGCGGCTCAAGAAGAGAACAGAAGGCTACAACAACAAAACCAGGAGAACCTAGAAGCGGCCATGGAAAACACCCTGGGAGCACCTATAGACCCTGCAAAATTCCAGGCTGTCCCCTCAGAGCATATTCAACAGGTTTTAGAAGGTTATGCGACCCTCCTGGAGTCCCATGATCAGTTGGCAGACCAGATAAAGGAACTACGGGGATCCAAAGTACCGACAACACAACCACCCACACCTAAAGAGACGGTCGAGGCCGCTACTTCGCCAGAACCTGAACCTTCAACCAACAGTGAGGTACTTGAGCTACGACAACAGGTTGCAGAACTAAAAATCAAGTTGTTACAGTATGAACGACCTCCCTCTCCACCTGATCAAACCATAGAAGAAGAAACAGTAGTCATTCCAGTGGAGGAGACATTTGAAGACAATTATGAGCCTCAACCCCTTCCAGGAGGCAGAATTACGGAGGAAGGCCAAGACACATATGAGGAGCCCCCATCGGCATGGATGAAGCAGGTAGAGGAGATGGGCCACACTCACGAAGAGCGCGTAGCAACTCAGATGCTGGCCATGAAAACCATTGAGGAGTCTATACTCAAGTCTGAATATTTCTCGCACTTGGCTCCTAGGCGGTTGATAACTAGCTCAGAGTTACAATATAAACCTTATTTTGTATTATTGGCGGACTACAATGCTGAGATCAAACGCATAACCAACAAGTATCCCTCTTTCGCAACACAATTCGAACTCGAGGACATCCCAGAAGCCGCCAAAAAAGGGGCCATATTCCAGCCCATATGGAGACAAAAGTTACTGGAGACCTATCCGGAAATGTTACGAACATGGGATCATGCTCCCATGCATCTGAAATATAACCCATGCTTTGGACCGGTACAAAGAAGACGCTCCTGGAAAGCATTCGCCATCAAGGTTCAGAACAATGTGAATTGCAAACAGTGGCTGAACTACCCCAAAATCGCACCACCGACAGGCCCACCTACAACAGCGTACATGATGGCTACCATCCGATATTGGCTTCCACGCCTCCACTCCATGCCAGATGTAGCTGCACAGATGCTACTCAAGATATTTGATATGATGCAGGTTGTGCTCAAAACCTTCCGCAACGTATGTAACATTCAGCCTCCGATTCCCGGCTTCATCAATGGCAATTATGACCTCCTGTATGATATGAGCACAACCCCAAGCATACGAGTTGCTTATGCATGGCACGCACGCATCAGATATCTCCCTGCCTGCTATAAGCAAACCTTCGACGACATGTTCACCACGGGATTTTGGGAAGCACATTCAGAGGTATTTGCACCACGACCAACCCACCTGCTGCAACTATTTGCGTGCGAGCAAACAATGCATTCAGAGCTCTACACTACGCCACAACCTAACATGCCTGGAGCCGTGAATTGGGATGCCCTCCAGAGCGATTTGGTCCGGGGACTACGTATAAAAGAACAAGAATTGGCAACCGACCTCCCGCAGAAGTACATCGATCAAACAGTGGAGCAGAGGTCTGTCAGAGGCGACAGACACTAGGGGGGGGAGAGTGTTGGCAGTATACGAGAAGAGGCAAGTACGAGCATACAAGCAGATCTAGCACTAAGGCAACCCTTTATTTTTTTCAAAACCCTTACACCATTTAAAAGTGATTCTTATCACTAAAAACCCCTGTAAATACCATTTTCACCTTTTTGTAGCTCCATTTTGTACAAGCCGAGGAGTCCTCGAGCTTGAGGAGCCTTAGAAGTAGTTGCCTACCAATTTTCATATTTTTTAGACCTCGTTTGAGCCCTCAAATAAGCCCTGGAACCTAATTTTTAACTAGGCCGGACACTAGGTCTGGACAGGGCCAAAGCTAGTCAAAAACTATAAATAGAGCTAGAGAGCTCATTTTTGGGGCTAGCTTCTTGTAGTTTTGAGCTTGTATGAGAACTTGGTTGCAATAGAAGTGATTGCATTGTCTTACTCTCTTTGTTCTTGCCGTGTGTGCGCGTGTGTGTATGTGTGTGCATGTTAGTGTGCTTCTCACTCACACATTTGTGCCTTCACTTGCTCGAGGTCTTCATACCATCCTCATGTCTTCCCGGATTGACATTAAAGGAGGTGCTACTCATCACTGAGCTACAGGTTCCAACACAAGAAATAGTTATTTGGAAAGGTCTACCATACTACTTGCACAATGTTCTAGGATATATAAATATTTGATTTGATATCTTGTCAAATGTAAGTTCCCAATGAGGTACACAAAAAACTCAATGTAGTAGTCCAATGTGTCACTCACCATTGTAAAAGTTTAGTCTTTTCTTATGCCTGGATAAAAGGGGAAAATGCTATAAATATAAACTCCAGATATGTGGGAAGGGGAAAATGCTATAAATATAAACTCCAGATATGTGGGGTCTGACAATCATCATGCGAGACACTTCCAGGTTTGCAATTCTACATCTTTGAATGTCTTTCATTGTGGAGAGGCTACTTGTAACTATCTCATGAACATTATATGAATAAAAAACCAATTATAGTTTGTTTACTTATTGATCCTCTACATAAATTATATTTTTATATTTCTTTGACCCTTTCTCATTATTCTTTAGCTACACATCTAGATCTGTGAAAACTAATCAGAAGAGGAAATACAAGTTACAATTTATCTTTTTGTATGTGACATACCTTGAGATTGAACGTATCCGTACTAAGTTTTTCATGACTTTTGAAGTGTGTGCAGTGTTTTCTCTCCCAAAGGTTTATTAATAAATCACCATCATAAGAATCTAACCATGTCTTTGTTAGGGAGGCTCAATGCCATACCTCTCTTGATGCGACCACAATAGCTCCTCCTAAGTTCAAGTAGAGGACTATGTGATGGAACCTGAAAACTACACTCAACTACACTCAGATGAGGTCAAGAGATCGATTTTCCGACTTGCAACTGTGTTGGTACTCAACCATGCTATTTTTTGTGTGGTATATTAGGATGTTCCAACCTTTTCATCTCTTGCTTCATTACCATATTGTGAGGCTTGGAGGTGAATTTATTTCTTTTTTATTTTTTATTTTTTTTGGATTTCGGCAACCACGGGGATGTAGCTCAAATGGTAGAGCGATCGCTTCGCATGCGATAGGTAGTGGGATCGATGCCCTCCATCTCCATTTCTTGGCTTCATCTCTGATCCTTTAAGAAGAAACTTAGTATGCATTTTCATCAACTACCATCCTTCTCCATTTCTAGTCTTCATCTCTAATTTTTTGAGGAGAAACTTAGTATGCGTTTTCATCAGCTAAGTTTGCGATTTCAACGAGGAGCGCTCTTTTTATGAGGTTTAATTGTCAAAATCTACCTTGGGCGTACACTTGGTTTGCGTAACAACTTTTTGCATGGCAATATTATTGCAATCCATGGAATTCTTTATTGTGCAATCACGAATTTTCACCACAGAAATCACCAATTTCACTCTCAATTATTGTGCAAACGTGCACTTCCAACAATTAAGGGTAGACAAGCATAAATCTCCCTATCTGTTCTACAATGTGCAAATAAAAAGTTTCTCCTTACATGATCCTAATGGTGAATTATGAAATCGTCATGTCCCTCACTTTGAGGGAGGGAGATTTGAGGGGCCTTGTGGCCCTTGCTTTTGGATTGAGTTGGTATTTTCTTTTGTTTCCTTGATGACATCTTGACAATTCTTGTTTCATATGTGTCCTTGAGTAGTTTCTTGGACCATACAAGTGCCTCCCTTGATTAGATAATTATGCTTTTCTTAGATCACGAAGTTTACGTTTCACTAACCATGAAGCTGAGGATTAATGTGATTTTATTTGGAGTATTTTCCTCATACAGAAAAGATTTTCAAATAATAACAATAAGAAAAAGATCTCTTAGGACTCATAGATACCCTCAAAAAGGAGAAAACTGGAACAATCAAAATCAAAGAAAGCTTAGATCAATATAGCATACAAAACTATACTAAATATATGTGGAATATGTGGAAGCTTGTTATATATCCAAATGGGCTTTGTTAACAAGTAATGAGAAGTTCTTTGAAAAAATGTGATCCACATCACATTTTAAGCTCCCTCTCCACTTTTTAGATCCTTTTTACTTTTATTTTGCTTCACTTCAATGCTCCGTGTGGCACTCTCCCCCTCTTAGTATCTGCCATGGGTATGCATTGCCAGTACCATTCGGAGAGAGCTTCTTCAATATTCATAGATGGGTTACTTTGAAAGTGATGATCTTCATTCCTTGGATATGTAACATTGCCTTTGTGTGTGAAGGTTTTAAACAATGAGGAAAACATTAGTCATCTTTTGTCTTGCAATGATTCCATTTTGTGTTCCTTTGTAACTTCAATCTTTATCGTTTGTGGCTTTCTTTTATTTTTTGGGGTTCTTACTCCATGCTTTCAAAATGGATCCATCAAAATTTCTTAGCTTATCCATGCGAGTGGTTGAGCATGAGACATAAGTAAACAATAGGTAGCAACATGCCATTTGTATAGCTTAGTCCCAATGGATGTATGGGCATGCCAATGGTGAAGTTTCCTAGTGTAAGAAAATCGAAAACATCAAACCTTATAGACTTCATGGTTGTCTTTGCATATTTGGATGATGAAGCTTCTTTGCGATGTTTGTTCTTGGGAGTTGTAGCCACTACTTTCCCACTCTTTGTAGAAGTGCATCCAAATGTGTCGATAATGTGATTGGACTTTGTTTTTTATGAATTGAAGCCCATTTTCAAGTCCAATACACTTGTACATGTAATGTTGTAGCCATCAAATCTATTTTCAATATCACATAGATAAGATTTTTGTATTTTTCCGTTTTTTTTGTTATTCTCATTTTCTCCCTTTTTTTAATCTTTCATTATTTTCCTAGGTTAAGCAAAGCCGATATATATATATATATATAGTTACATCTCAAATGATAAAATTATGATGGCACTATCATACAAAAAGAAAGAGTACACTACTCCCAGTGAGACTAATGTATTGTACAAGAAGATGAAGTTTGTTTCCTTTGAGGATGTGCACAACTAAATAGAGATCACAAGTCAAATGTCTAGGTGCAAGGCCGTATTGATGTGGCACTATGGGTGCATACTTTAGGTGCACTAGAACAAATGGGTGCACCAATAGAGTTATTTGTTCTCCACATCCACCTTGTGATAGTCAACACATGGAATTTGATTGTCGGGATTGAGGTTGAGAAGAATGTGGAGCCTCCTGAGTTGGTCAAGTAGTTGTGAGTTGCACTGGGGCCTCGTTTTTCTCTTGTTCATTGAATCTTGAGATGTGTGCACTTTGAAGTCTTAAATCTTCTTACTTATTGATTTCCTTCAAGAGTTATGTTTGCATGGCCTCATAATGTGGCCCTAGATTGAACGTGTACTTGATGTGCAAATAACTAAAAACATGGTGGAAAAGATATGGTTGTGCAATGAGTACAAAGTTCTTACACGAAGAGGCTTGTCTTCAACTAGACTTTCTCTAGGTATGACATAAATTCTCTCTCCAAAGAAGATTTTGGAGTATCTTGTATGTTGTGTACATATGTTGAGGATGCTAGTGGCTTAAAAACCCATATTTCTCTTGTTTCTATTGAAGAATTTGTTCTTTGTTGTTTTCGGATGGATCACTTGACTTTTGGTTTCCACCATAGATATTTCTTTGGCTTAGTATTCTGTTATCTTTGAGGACATCGTTTGTTGTTCCAATGTCTAGAAGCGTGGACATGTTTATATTGACCTTTTTCTTTTTGCTTAAGCTGCCAAATGTATTTGCCATCTTTGGAGGATTGAATATGAGACTTGGGTAACCAAATTTTCTTCACTTGCTTTGGGTATTGTGTGCTCCATGTTTGTCAACTTTTGAGTTGTTGATTGGTCCTATAAGTCTATGATTGCTTCTCATGGCTAGAGTGAATGATTGAATTTGGGATTTGGGAATCCAGATTTTCCTTATTTCACTTGATTTCTTTGCCTCATGTCTTAGTTTTGTAGTGTGTGTCCTTTGTTTTTGCCTTAGGAAGAGCTAGCTACTTCCCTTGGTTCTTCTGAATCTTTGGTTTCTTACCCAATGGTTGACTTCCTTTAGTTGACATGGAACTATGGATCTTAGGAATCCAAACTTGATCATGATTGTGTTGAACCATAATTAATTGTTTTGGCACCCAAATTATTGGGCCCTTGCCAATAATGTTCCTATGGAAATTTCTAAGCCTTATGCTTGAGAGTCTTGATGTTTCCACTAAAGGTTGGCTAGCCTAATTTTCTTGATTTAATTAGGTCTTTGGTATCCACCTCAGTCTTTCTTCTACTTGGGATTGAAAAACCTTCTTTGACACCTATATTTGCATTATTATACCATGATAGGGTCTAGAAAAATATTGATAAATGTCTAACTTCTTCATTCTTCTTGTTCTCCTTCACTTGGATTTGGACCTTTTCATTGGTAATTGCATAGATCAAATTTTGGTTTATCCGGGTCTTCATGAGAAGGTTCCTAGAGTGGTGCCTAAAAACTTTGGGATGCACCTAGGGGAACGTCTACTACTATGGGTATCTGGCTATGTTTGAGTTCCTCCCCTCCTTTTCTTGATCATAATTTGTCTTTCCAACTTGAAGGAGGTTCTCTTACTCTTTGGGAATCACTATCTACACTACCTTTAATGTAGGCTTTAGATATTTTGAGTGTTATTCTTATGATTGTGCATCAAATTGTTGTAGATCCTTCTCCGGTTGGTCCTCAAAATAAAATTCAATATCAAGTCCAAGATCATCAAGGTCCAAAGTGTCTTCATCTTCTATTAACTGATCTAGAAAGAAGTGAGCTAAGAAGTGATTGTCTCACTTTGTGCTTTCTTCTATTTTATCCTCTTATAAATTCGATGTGTAATTAGAACCAAGTGGTAGCTCTTGAGAAACATGAGCAAGTCATCCTGAACTATCTATTGGTCTTGGAGATATTTCTTTTAATAAAGTAACTATTCCTTTTTCGTTGACTTTAACACACAATGCTCCTTGGGCAAGGTTCGATAAAGTGATCATGAAGCCACTCTTGGCCTAGGACCCCCCCTTGTAGAATATCTTCATCATTACACATGAAAAATTTTACAGACATACTTGCATTTCCAAGTATAATGTTCAGGGGAGGTGGAATTTCCACCTCCCCTGAACATTATACTTCATGTCCTCCCTTGTGTTGGAGTTAGATGTCTGCAAAAGCATGCGAACAGCACAAGGAAGAAGAAGAAGAAGCTTGGAGCACAACACACAATATTGAATGTATTACTAGAAAATGTACAAAGATAAGTAGCCCATTAGGCCAATAGGCATATATACAAGCACTACAACATATCAGGGGCATACCGATGTTGCCCATATCGAGGTCACGCCTCGGTGTCGGTATGACCGTTGAAAATGCTTGAAAAACAACGGATGCAATACCGACGGCCATTTAATCATTGGTATACAAGCGTCGGTATGAGCGCCGGTATAGGCGTCGGTACTTTACTGTAAATTACCGACGCTTATACCGACACTTATACCGACGCTCATACCGACGCTTATACCGAGGCAACCTTTTAACCGAGCCTGAGAGCAAAAATTCGACATTTGCTTGCATTTTGAACCAAAGTTTGCTACTGTCGAGTTTGCGCGCGCGAGCTACATTCTGCGCCTATTGTGTACACACATCTCTCTCTTTCTCACTCTTTCTCACTCTTTCTCTCTCTTTCTCTCTCTCTCTCTCTCTCTTTCTCTACATCTCTGTTTCTTTAGATCTTTGTGTTTTCCCTTTTCTAATTTCTCTTCTCTTTCGTTTTGCAGGAGCTTTTTGGCATCAAATCTTTGGAATTCGACGAAGGGCAACATTAAGTGGACATTGAGGACAATGCTCCAAACAATTACATCCATGTAAGTGATTGTTTTGTTTTTGATTGATATAGAGTGAGATAGAGAGAGAGATGAAAGAAAGAGAGAGATCTAGAGAAACATAGAGAGAGAGAGAGAGAGAGAGAGAGAGAGAGAGAGAGAGAGAGAGAGAGAGAGAGAGAGAGAGAGAGAGAGAGAGAGAGAGAGAGAGAGAGAGAGAGAGAGAGAGAGAGAAAGAGAGAGAGATGAAAGAGAAAGATAGAGAGAGAGTGAAAGAGAGAGAGATGAAAGAGAGAGAGATGAAAGAGAGAGAGATGAAAGAGAGAGAGATGAAAGAGAGAGAGATGAAAGAGAGAGAGAGAGAGATGAAATAGAAAGAGAATGAGATAGAGAGACAGATGCATACATACATACACACACATATGCATACACATACTCACATACATATTACATACACACATGCATATTACATACACACTCACATACATATTACATACACACATGCATATACATACACATACATATTACATACTCACATGCATACAAACATATACATACATACATGCATATTACATACAA